>CM024241.1:34301782-34341853 GCA_013421045.1 Propylea japonica | reverse complement strand
TTTATTGAAAGCGAACGAATACAGGATAATATCTTCATTTTGAATCTAATCACCATTTAATTTCCGAATTAGAAGTAGTCGAAAGTCTATATAATATAAATTTTGAATAAAAAAATTTTTGGATTTTCCCTTGTTGCATTTTATGAACGACTGTCTCCATTTCTAAGATACTAGCTCAGGTCGGATTATGGAAAATCTTGAATTTCTGGAAAATATCTGAGGTTTTATAACCTTCAATATTGAATGGTGCGAAGTATTAACACTATTTTATGGCTGCAAGTTTGAAAGTAGCCATAATGTGCTCGAATGACATCTGATCACTTGCTTTTAGCTTTGTGCGTGAGTTTTGTGCACCTGGGTGGTGATGTGTATATTATAGAACGTATTTCATAACATAACTTAAAAATTCTTATATTTGAGAGTATTGTTAATATTTCCCTTTACAACTGAAGGGCTTTTCGGAAACTTACTGGATGACTACTCAGTATTAACAGAAGCCAGTAATGTACTCCGATCGTTACTGATTAACGTGGGTTTCCTTGAATTTCCGAAACTGTTTCTTGATAGAAAAAGCTTTAGTTTCTACCAGGAATCTGGCTTATTGCTTGAGTAAGTTTTTGCAAATGTTCATACACTGATCCAATCTTCTCAAGCATTTACTATGTTCAGTTTAGTTTAAAAAGGGGTTACCTTAGGTCTATTGTGCCCCCTTCCAGAGCTGTTCTAGCCAAACCCTTCACAGCTCGCCTTCCAGTTCTAGAGATCTAATGAAATCTAATAACTGTGAAGGTTTCAACGAGGCTAGCTCCTCACACTTACAAGTTTCTCGCCAAGGCATACTCTCCTTAGGCTCGCAATGCCAAGGCATTCCGTGACTTGGTGAATGGAGTTTCTTCCTCCTCCCCACAGAACCTACACTCGTCAGTGTTCGATAATCCCGTCCTCAACAGGTGCTTCTTGAGGTGACAATGTCCTGTAAGAAAGCCAGTGAGGAGGTGTAATTGCTTCTTACTAAGATCCAGATATCTATTGGATCTCACTGTCTCAAAGTTCCGAAGGAACTCAGTGGAATGATCAATCCCAGTGCTTTGATAGCAGCTGACTATCTGAGTGTATGGCTATATTGCATTTCTGTCTATATTTTATATCTAGACTTAGACATTTTTTAAAAGCTAAGCAAAAGTTTTATATTGCTCAACCTTGCCCAAATTGATAGAAAAAATCTTGAACCCAACGCTGGAAGAATCTCTAAAACCTGACTAGTCCATCTCACGAAATTAAACAGTAAATCTAGAATTCTAGAATAATAAAGATTGGATGCGAACTAGTGTTATCTTGAAACGAAGCACTAATGAGCGATCTATTGCCTCTCGCATGGCGATTATTTCGAAAAACAGTAAACACATAGAGGGATTTCTTCCATTCATCGTCTGCTTCTCTCATGTCGTGTTGATAAACGATATGGCGAATGAAGCGATCTACTTCTTCGTGAAAAGGAGCACTCTTCGGTAATTGAGTGCGTGGGATTCAACAGTAATGACCTTCATCATATCTTGCTGCTAGTCGTTGAATAGTGTTTTTTTATATATGAGACATAAAATGCATTTATTGCACCGGGTTTTTGATTGAGTGAAGACCCTTGTTTTTGCTTGGTGTTAGATGTTGATTTGTACGTTTTGTTTATGGCTTTCGAGGTTTCAAAATGAGTGTTATGCGAATTTGAGAATTGGCATTTCCAGTAATTCTCGAAAAAATAATGGACCAGAAATCATAGCAATTATACGTTCCTTGTTTACATTGTCAGGTTTTCGAGAAAAAAATAATGAAATCACCGAAATAGGCTAGTGACTTCAAACGATTAGAATCGAAGTTGACAGTTCATTTCGAGTAGCTGCAGCAAAAGCTTGGTATCAATAACTCCGTAGAAGTGCAAGGTTGAGTTAAAGTCAATATTTCAATTCAATTGCAGCTACTCGAGCATTATTTTTTAAACTCTGATCGAATAACTTCTGATATTCTGTATGTATATTTTTATCATTTTGTCTGAAGTCAAAATTTCCAGGCAATTAACGAAAAGCGGAAAATTTTGCTAGAGAGTTATCGAAACCCAAATATAGGCCTAACTTTATTGAAGGTCCTGTAATAAAAGATCCTCTGACGTTGGTCTAACATTTGAGCTATCGGAACGACTTATATCCTGTCAACTTATTACGAAATTTTTCTTTATTTTGACACTTGTAACAATTCATATTTTGCCGAAGAGAAATTAATTGAAATATACGGAAAATAGAATTTTTGGACCAAAGGACAAATTGCTGGAAGTCTGCGAGTCCAAAAAAAACAATTTTCGAGCGTGTTGCGTACAATATGCAAACTTTTGATAACTACAGGGTCACTATAAATGATTGTAAGAGCGCAGTTTGCATTGGACTATTATAAATATTTTTATATTCTGATGTGAACTTCAATTTAAACAAATGATACTGTGGAGATTATGCTGGTCATTCAGAAAGAATTTAATAATGTGACTGAAATACTGAAATGATAAATTTCGTAGACTAAGCATAGACAACCATATGATAAAAAATTTCCCAAAGCAACCTACGATGTTACAATCAGTTATAGAGACCCCGTATTTTCATATGAACTGCTAGTTCGTTGCTATGTTAAATCATTACGCCCCCTCTTAATTGAATTCGATACATTTATTTTCAACCTCGCTATTAATTGTTTTCTTAAAATTTTTTACAATAAACGAAAACAAATGCTCTAACTGACTCTCCACTACTAAGGAATTTCAAATTGATCAGTGTACCAAAAAAAAAAGTACATAATACCTGACCAGGGTTCACACCTGGTACCTGACATAAAATAACCCAAACAAAAGGTTGGGAGAACTGTCAAAATTAGGGACCTTTTATTCAAATACGGTCGTCCTTTATAAGTATGGGAGTCTGTATTTTATTAAAGGCCACTTTAAAATCTTCTTTCATGCGCATGAGCAGATGTCAAAATAAAGGAAACTTCATTTAAGTTGGGGCTCTATTTGCGTTTCGATAACTGTCTATTAGCAGAATTTTTCGCTTTTCGTTAGTTGTCTGAAATTCAGCTTCAGACAAAAGAATAAAAACTTATATCCACATGCGCGTGAGTTGTTTTAGAGGAGAGTTTTTTTGCCATAAGCTGGAGGAATAATTCAAAAATTATTGTTGATTTGAAATGATAATAAATAATTGAACGTTATGAATTAGTTTTAAATGGGAGACAAGTCTGTTACCAGTAATCCTAAGAGATTAAGTAATTGCAATTGTTGAATATGCAAATAACACACTTAACCAACATTGAAAGTACTGCATTCAAACTTGAATTACAAGATTTGTGCGGCTAACTACGTTTTTTCCGGACAATTTGCATTAATTGCAACCTTTGCATGATTGAGTGTTAGGTTATGTCACTACAGAAATACTTCCAGGTGAACATGATTTCAGAAAACTATCATCATCATAAAAAAAGGTTGCAATTTTTCAATGGACCGAAAATGATTGTTTCAACTATTTGATAAAATAAATTAAAGTTGAAAAACGTGTACTATTTGATAACATAACCTATTCTGTATATTTTTCCCAATTGGAATATTTAAATGTCGGTTTTTACTATATATGTGTTTTTTCAAATTAGATGAATCATCAGTCGTGTGGGCGACTGAAGTTTCAAATATTTCAAAATTTAAACATGTTTGAAAAGATCTTGGTGAAATTTATGTAATGTGAATAATATAGCATGATCCCATCGTTGTTGAGCGTTAGTAAGTACAGCTCACAGAGTGGATATTTATAAAATCTGAAGCAACGGTTAATTTAGCTCGAGAAAACAAATATTTTCCAAGAGAATGACCTATTTTAGATGGTGTTCCAAAATAAAATGCTCGGCGGTTCAATCGAATACTTTCCCAACAATATCAAGGATTTTGTTGAGGCCATTGGTAAATACATAAAAACAATGATTATGTAAAAAACTAGAAATCCGAACGAAATAAAGAGCTAGACTTGAAATTATCTCGGTAGGTTCGAGTTACTCGAAGTTTGAGGTAAGTAATAATTATGTCAAATCGGTCCAATACTGCAACTTTGAAAGAGTACTCTAGTAAAAAACGAAAAAATAATAAAAAATATCTCATGAAATTAAACTGAATGCACAAAAAGGTCCAAATGTGCAAATGCACAATGTACTATAATGTTATTGTGTCTTTTGACTTCTCCCATTCCTAAAATACTTATAGTTAGATACTCAGACCGGAAATTTAACACAATTTTATTGATAATCCAACTCTATTTGGAATCATTTCTTATTGTTCTTCCCTATGAAAAATCGGATTTAAAAATTACTTTTAGATATAGAATGAAAGACTTGGTTTTCACAAAAATTTTCATGAGTTTCTTAAAAAAAATGCATCATTGTCAAACATTGACGTGACTGAATTCATAAGAAAACATGAAAGCATGGTTTAGCTTTGACGTTGAATCTTTTTCATTTGCTTTCCTGACGTTCGATATGTTAATAATATTCAGATAACTTCGTTGGTCAAATCGATGATTCAATATGTAACAATTGTTATTGTTATTTATCGATTCGTGAAAAACAAAACCGATTTGTTTTTGCTACCATTGCTATCCGTCCTTGTGTCAAATGAATGGAATATAATAACCACAAAAGAAATAGTCACAACACTTGTAGTAGAGGGGTATAAGAAATTTTCGTTAATTTTGTGGTCAATTATATTCAATACCTTGCTGAATTCTACAATGATATGCACAATTCACAGATCAAGATTACATCTAGGGCTGAGACTATCAGGTCCATTGTGCTTTGTTCTTTCTTCTAGCTGATTGGAATTTTCCTACAGCTCGTCATCTAGTTCCAGAATTTTAAGGAACCACAGGAACTAAGAGGATTGAGGAAAATACCTAGAAATATATTTTGACTTTCGGTATTGTGTACGAGATTTTTTTACGCAGAAGCTATTGGAAATCATTATTATACAAATTCGTTCTTGTTTTCAAAACTGTGAAAGCATATCAGCTCATTTATACTTATATCCACCACACCATAATAAAATTCGCCCACTATTGAGTTTGTTTGCTCGGCCAGTAGCGTATATAGAAAAAACTTTCGGGGGGGGAGGCGAGATGCTTACACCACCATCGAATGATGCAATGGTTAGATTAGGTTAGATGCAATTCTTTAATTGAGAATCAAAGTTTCCGTTTTTTTCATTCAGTTCGGGGGGGGGGGGGCGGTCTCCCTGGGCCCACCTGCCCCCCCCCTATATACGCCCCTGTGCTCGGCCATAATAATACCCATTAATCACAATTGAGCAATGAGTTTTTTTTCACTGCTGTCAGATGCTTCATAGATTTAGCTTTGATATATATTCTTTAAATTGATATTTGTATAGTATTCTAGAATCTAGAGTACTCCAGCTAACAGATATGGGTATACCTTGTCAATCGAGGGCCAAATCTTCTTTTATTATATCAATAAAGCAATTTTTATCACAAGATATACAATGACAAGTTATCGAAATTTTCTCATGTGTCAACTTGACTTTTCCACTCTTGTTCTAGAGGTGTCTTGTCGCGGTCGCAAAATGTTAAAATATTCAAGAAATATATTCAGTAGAGTAGTCGTGGATAGTGTATAGTATGCTATAGTCTATCCAAATCCGAGAGGCCCAAGCGTAAACAAACTAGAAACGCGATTTGGTCGCTCTTATTGGTCGAAAGTGGCGTTCCTGAACTTCGACCATAAGAGCGACCAAATCGCGTTTCTAGTTTGTTTACGCTTGGCCTCTCGGATTTGGATAGACTATACTCGCGTATAATGACTGTTTTTCACTTGGTGATTTGGGCCACTCGCCTACGGCTCGTAGCCTTAACTTTACCTCATGAATAATAGCTATCATTATACGCTCGTTGAATAAACTATTATTTTGAATAATTTCCCTAATATGCTTTTCATAATCTGTTTGTAAGCGGAATAAAATTAAATTTAAGTTAATTATTTTCTTCATTCTCTGTAGAAGATATTTCGAGAAAATATCTTTATTTTAAGGGGCTTGTAGGAAAAATAATATTTGGGAAAATCCACACTGCTGATTCTTTATTCCACCGATTTGTTTTGATGGTCATCCTTCGTAGGTAATACAATCATGACATTCCAACATAATGGATGATGCTATATGTTACCATTCTCTATTTACTGCTTTGTTTCCACATAGTTTCGGGGAAGTGATGCAACACAGTGATTCACTCGCAAATGTGTTGATAATTAACGGACATGCCATATCCTGAATACCTCGAAAATAAATAGAGTTCCGATTTCATCAAATATCTTTTTCTTATCGATGAGTTGTTTTTCTTCAAATCACATTATCTTTTCTAATTTTAGTTGTTAAATTTTTGTGTACTTTTTATGTGTGGGTTGAGTCAAAGTGAATAAACATCTTTATTTGGTTATATGGTCAATCTTCAATGAATATTTGGGCGCGGGATAAATTTGACGATCAGTAGTTCACGAATTCTGTAGAAGTTGGAAACCATAACATGTTATTCTATTCAGACGAATTGGAGTTCAAATAACTAAGTATGGTGTGAAAGCCTCTTCATTCAATTTGTTTCCTGAGTGACCAGACTAAAGAGACCTAGTTTAATTACTTCTTGTACACCTCAGAAGATGGTTGTAGGATCGAAACAAAGGATTGTTAATAAATCATGAAACAAAAACTGAGTGTTTTCTTATGAATTTTTTAGAGCGTTTCATCGAAAGTAAACCGCAAAAAACATTGATTTCATTGATTTTACCATGTCATTCGTATAAACCATATGCTGTTTTACAAAAACTATACAGTGACATCTCAAACACCAAAGATATACCAAAGACATACGGAAATCAACCTTCCCCCTATCTGTAAAATCCGAAAACAGTCTGATTTGTTAACCTTCAGCTAAATAAGGCCAGACTTCACCTGAACAGTATAATTTCCTTATAGAGCAACGTAAGAACTGAACTGACCGTTGCCTGTATGATAGCTTCCTACCTAGAATGTTAATATAAATATCACGAATTTTGAAGAAATCACTACGATTTCTCACTGGGATCAAATATTTTTTGGATCTCGCATAGTTTCTTTTAATGATCTATCTCCGGAAGATTCTTCCAGAGTGGCATCTCTTTCAGTTTTGTTCGTTCTCTAAGAACTCTTTCATAAAGGGGCATTTTTGTTTATACTACAAGAAAGGTTCAGGGCCATTAGGAGGAATTTGTGTCTCCTTTCTGGTTAGTGGGTTAGCCTCTTCGTTTCCTGTTATTCCTGACTGGCGAAGAACCCAGATATACGGAAACCAACATTCCTCCTATTTGTAAAATCCGAGAACAGCCTGGATCTGTTAACCTTCAATCAAATAAGGCCAGACTTCCTCTCAACACTAGAATTTCCTTATAGAACAACGTAAGAACAGACCGTTACCGGTATGATAGCTTCCTAGAATGTTGATATCACGAATTTTTGAGAAATTCACTTACGATTTCTTACTGAGAATAATCCAAATACTTTTTTTAATGATTCATTTCCTGAAGATTTCTGCATAGTGCTTCTCTTTTGGGTTATTTCTTTTCCAAAAATTCTTTCTTGAAGGGGCATATTTTGTTTTATACCACAGAAATTACGTTCTGGGCCAGTAAGTTGCGTTTGTTCTCTTTTCTGACTAGTGTGTTGACTTCTTCATTTTCTTTGATTCCTGAGTGGCCAGGAATGTAGACTTAAGATCTAGTTCAATTACTATTGTATACCTCAGAAGATTGTTGTAGTAACGCAACACATGAAAGGAATCTGAATAAAATCATTGTTAGAATGTTTCATCAGGAGCAAACTGCAAACGCCATTCTTTTCAATGATTTTACCACGTCATCGGCATCAACCATATGCCACATTACAAAAAATACAGTGACATCGCAAACACCAAAGACATACGGAGATCAACATTTATCCTATCTGAGAACAGCCTGGATCTGTTAACCTTCATCCATATACGCCCAGACTTCCTCTGAACACAGGAATTTCCATATAGAGCAACGTAAGAACGGACCGTTACCGGTAAGATAGCTTCCTAGAATGTTGATAACACGAATTTTGAAGAAGTTTACTTTCGATTTCTTACTGGGTTCTAATACTTTTTGGACCTCGCTGAACTTTTTGTAATGATCTATTTCCGGTAGATTCTTCCAGAGTGGCGTCTATTCCAGTTTCTTCCTTCTCCAAAAACTCTTCCTTGAGAGAGCATTTTTTGTTTGTAACAAAAAAAAGGTTCAGGGCCATTAAGAGGAATTTGTGCTAGTGTGTTACCCTCTTCGTTTCCTTGCATTCCTGACTGCCCAAGAACTCAGACTCAAGAGACCTTAGTTACTTTTCGTACTCCTTAGAAGATGGTCGAAGGACCTAAAACACTTCTTAGAAATCTAAATAAATCATCAAACAAAAATTGAGTGTATTTTCTAATGACATTTTTGTAATGTTTCATCTAGAGCAAACAGCAATTTCCATTCCTTTTATCGATTTTACCATACGTCATCTGTATCAACCATATGACACATTACAAAAACTACACAGTAACATCTCAAATACTTAGATATCCCGAAGACATACGGAACAGTCTGGATCTGTTAACCTTCACCCAAATAAGGCCAGACTTCCTCTCAACAGCAGAATTTCCTTATAGAGCAACGTTATGGGGCCCACTCACTAGGAAGGAAGAATGCGCAGTTAAGTCTCTGCATGTTTTTGCTGTAACGCAAACGTGTGCATTCATATTGCCCACACACATACACTTTTGCGTGTTGGTTTGGATGTGCGACGAGCGTGAGATGACGTCGAAAAAAGATCTGATGTTAATGGCAGTGGCGTGTGTTGTTATTTAGGAAAAAATTTCTAAAGTATAAATATCGAACCCGACACTGTGTTGCTAAACATATGAAACGTGCAGAGACTTGTTGCCCATACACGGTCGTTTTTGGTCATTCTTCCACGTACGGGGAAGAATGCACACGCCACACGACGGAGATGAATGCGCATTCCAAATTTACGCCATATACACACACTTTTAACTGTACCACGTACAACGCGCATTCAAGTCTTCGCGCTTCCCTCTTAGTGAGTGGGCCCTTTAAGAACATACTTTACCGGTAGGATAGCTTCTAGATTGTTAATAACACGAATTTTGAGGAAATTCACTTTTGATTTCTTACCGAGACTGAGATCCAAATACTTTTTGAACCTCACATGATCTATTCCAGAAGATTCCTCCATAGTGCTTCTGTTTCGGTTTCTTTCTTCTCCAAAAACTCCACCACATAAAGGTTCTGGGCCAGTAAGAAGCGTTTGTGCCCCTTCTGTACACCTCAGAAAATGGTTGTAGGATCGAAACATATGAGTTATCAGAAAGAATCATGAAACAAAACTGAGTGTTTGTTTTATCAAATTGTTAGAGCGTTTCAACTAAAGCAAACTGCAAACTACATTCATTTAATTGATTTTACCATGTCATCCATATCAACCATATGCTATTTTTACAAATACATCTCAAACACTGAAGATACCCCGGAGACATACGGAAATCAACATTCCTCCTATCTGTGAAATCCGAGAACAGCCTGGATCTGTTAACCTTCATCCATATAAGCCCAGACTTCCTCTGAACACCAGAATTTCCTTATAGAGCAACGTAAGAACGAACCGTTACCGGTATGATAGCTTCCTAGAATGTTAATAACACGAATTTTGAAGAAATTCACTTTCGATTTCCATTCAATTACTGTAAATACCAAATGAGCCGAAAGTGAATCTAATCGCATTTTGAATTACAAATTGTTGTTGCCGGCTTTCGACCGATGAGACATGCATGTAAGTGAGTTGTTACGTGCGAACTTGACATAGATGAGCGAGGTGTGTAATTGAATGATTAAATATCTCAAAGATTTGCCGGAGATTGATTGCATAATCATGAGGTTTTCGATTCCTTAAGATTGCGATTAAAAGATAGCCTTTCTACAAAACGTTTCTCCATTTTAACGAGCGTGACATAAAGTTGGAAGCTTTTCCTGCTTTTGCATATCGAGGAAATGATCATTCAAATTTGAATATCCGGAAAACTAATGGTATCATTTTTGAGCGCTCGTTCTACTTGAACGAGAGGTTAGACTCCTTTATGACGTGGTCCGAAGATATGGCGATTTTTTCAATTATTTCGAAATTTTCTGCTTCGTTCTAGAAAATAATGAATTTTGTGAAAACTACTTGACTCAAAATATTCAATGAATGTTTTTTTTCAAAGCTGAGAATATGATCCTCGTCTCTTGCTAAAAAGTATTCACTAAAAATTCAGATAATCCGAGATACACAAGATCATAAATAACTGCAACTGTTTTCTTCATGAATTTTCATGAAGGAATTGAGAATTACTTGAAAAATTATTATGATCTTGGTGTACAAATATAAGGAAAAACTTCCCTGTTTTGTAACGCTCTCAAAAAGGGACATATGTTGATAATTCCTTCTTTCAATCAAAAACTATAGCCGGAAAACCGAAGAGGTGAACAGACTATTAATTTATAAAACAACTGCATATCGTAGCTTTCTTTGCATTTCCCAGAATAATTTCCGAAATCACTTCAGTTGAAGGTGAAGTGTTTTTGACAAATTGAACATGACTTTTTCGGATGACAATCAAGGAAAAGTTGTGGTTTGAAATCAAAGTACCAAATCAGAATAATAACGTAGTAACTTCTAAAAGTAATATGAATATTCATAACTAGCAATGGAGACCGAGAAAAATAATTCACTTTCTATTATTTTTGGAAGTAAATTGCTTTCACCAAAATGTTATTGTTATGATGAAGTGAAGTGATTACGGAAATTAAACTGATTTTGTCGAGAAGCAATATCAGTTGGAAGCGCATCAGTTCAAAATCACAACAATTTCAAATAGCACACGCATAAACTGATTTTAAATCAGTTTGGAAGTGATACAGCGTCAAATAGAATGAATGATCCGGATGATATTACCGCTCTGTAGTTTCTCAATCCTTAGGCAAGTTCTGAAGTATGCGATTATTAATTATTATCGATAATTATCATTCTCTTCTTTTATATTCTATGTATATCGACTTTTTGATCCATTTCTTCATTGAACTGAAGCTAAATCACTTCTGAATTTTCTGTTTGGTCTTTCATCTCGGTAAAACCGATAAAAAAATTTCAAGCTTTCTAATAGCTTTTTCTGTAAGATATCGTGTTCACTGTCGACCGTGTGTAAACACGATAGCTTCCGGACGGAACTACTTCGAAGAATGGAATTTTCAGGATTTGAGATTCAAGCGTAAAATTCAATTTATAAAAGAAGAGACTGAAGTCAAACGCTCTCAGAGTATCCAAATTTGAATTATCGTTAAAGTTCTGACTTCGCATCAGGGTTTTCTTTTTCAATTAGCTTGAATATTCAATACTCTTTTTACAGGAAGATTCGAATCGAAAACCGAATCGTTCATCAACTTCAATTTAGAACGTTCAAATCAAGCAATTATTCAAAACGATCGGCAAAATTTCTGTTCCAGAAAATGAACTTCACGAATCGTTCGCTGTTATTACCTACATTTTTGTAGCTATTAATGGCATTCTTGGATCGAGTCGTGCTTTGATCTTTCGAGTAAATAGCGTTTCGTATCTAGGCGATGCATTGATTATAATCCATGGTTACTACTACCTACTCCATTAAGTATTCCTAGGTCTAATAGCGATAAACTAGATAGATTTAATGGTCTGCTGCTTCAACTTAATCGAACCATGGTTACTTTCACTTGCAGACAGAAACCTATTTTATCACGACTAGGGCCTGTTTTGGAAGATCTATAGAAAAAAAATAGGTTAAGTAGTGTGGGAAGTTGTATTTACCTTAATTCCAAAAATAGATTTTCCTTATCACTTTCCTTTGTTGCCATTTTTTCAGGTTCGGTTTTGGGCGAAAAGAAATTATTATTGTACCAGATAATAGAGTTGAGGTCACATTACGTATAAACTCTTAACTTAATTATACAAAACAACTGTAAGACGACGAAAAAAATTGACACAAGTGAGTTCGAGAATGGGAACATAATTTTGGAAAGCAGTTTTTTGATAGCTCTTTCTACTTGAACGAGTGCTATGTCGTTCTGTCCATATGTCTCTAATTTTCGAATTTTGAGCTGAAAATAGTCTCAAACGATAGGTTTTGATACCCTGATGACGAATTCGCGGTCAAATTCAATTCTGTCCGTGAGATTTTCAGTTCGGTTCCCAAATGTCCTGGTTAAGTTCGTTAACCAGCCAAATCGCACAGGGTTTTCCGTAAAATATGGCCTTTGAAATTTTTTGTTATTCAATTTCTCAGATAAACGAAACCAATCGAAATGAAATTTTGCGGCCATATGCAAGATGCTCATATTAAGCCTCTTCAATGTTTTTGTGGTCATAGTGTTAACAGAATCTTAGGAAATACAATTGAAATATTGAAAAAAAATCTTTATATTTCCATAACAAGATATCTGATAAGAGTGAAATTTATTTGTCAATGAAGATGAAGATTGATGTACTGAATGTTAATGCAGATTTTCAAGAGGATCGCTTCATCTGAACCATAAAAATTTTTCTTTTTAATTATTGAGTTTTTACATATTTAATTTTTTGAATGATTTCCAGAATATAATTCCGAATGTGCTAAGATTTCGCACTCATTAACTATACAAAATTTTGAAGTGATATAATTGCTCCATCGTTGAACAAGCTTTCAAAAGCACTTGCTCAAGACTTTTCTTAATTTTTTTTTCAATTTCTATCAATTTTGCGTGCTCCTTTTCAAGCGAAATATACAGGTGTCCCGGAAAATCTGGGAAATTTCTCGGATGCAGATAGAACATAAAAAAATAAGATGACCAGTTCCCATAATTTTTTTTCCTAGTGGCCCTCCCTACAAAGATACGACCTCCGAAATGACGCCACTGCAAATTCATTTTAGTGAAATAAATTTGAATTACTTTAATTATTTTTCTTCGAAAACGGTTCATTTTATCGACAGTGAACCTTTTCTTTAGCTTAATGTTCAAGGTATCCAAATGTGTTTTTTAGCACCTCATCATACAGGGTGTTAAAAATGTAAGCATTAAAATGTACAACCCAGTCCGCCCCTGGTAAACTGAACAACCTAATTAAAATTTGAGTGCTGTGATTCAAGAGGTCCTCAATACTTTTAATCATATCAAATTTTCATCAATCATATCGAGTAGTTTGAAACTCATTCCACTAAAATGGATTTCCAGTGGCGTCATTTAGGTGGTCGTATCTTCGTAGGGAGGGCCGCTAGGAAAATGGAAACTTTTCATCTTAATTTTTTATGTTCTATCTCAATCCGAGAGATTTTCCACATTTTCCGGGACATCTTGTATAATCGGAGGGATTTTTTCAACCTTGTTGTTGCCATTGAATCAATTGGCTAATAAAGTATCGAATCAGATGTTTCAGTTATAATATAATGTGATGACAGATCCAGTAGAATAATTATAAAGTTATGTGGTGTTGATGAAGAACACAGAATGCCAACAGTTTTTATGCTTTTCTTGATTGTATTCAAAGAAAGCTCCAAAGATCGCAAGGAAGTGGTAGAATTAATAATTTTCCTCACATCCTGAAATTCTATGCAAATATTACATCACTTGAGTGTGGGTTCCTATTATTCAGGAAAAGCACGTAAGGTGAAAGAACTCTTACGACATGAAATTGAGAATGTTTGCATCTAGTGCAGTAACTGTTGTTCAGTTTGTTTCTTGATTGTAACAAATAACTAGATTAGATGGTCCCATGCTCGGTACCATGATCTTACAACTGGTTGTGAATACATAAATAGAATTTATTGCTGCTGATAAGAATTCGATAAAACGGTTGAAAACTCAAGGACAATTGTGCATTATTTTTGTTCGCGATATCAATTCAATTTTTGAGCGCTTGTTCTACTTCAACGAATGCTATATCGTTTTGTTCAAATGTC
This sequence comes from Propylea japonica, assembly GCA_013421045.1. Taxonomy (NCBI): domain Eukaryota; kingdom Metazoa; phylum Arthropoda; class Insecta; order Coleoptera; family Coccinellidae; genus Propylea; species Propylea japonica. Next base: position 34,327,727 of record CM024241.1, on the reverse strand, counting down.
TTTAGTTTTAGAATTTGAGCCGAAAATGGTCTCAAACGATAGGGTTCGACTCCCTGATTCAATTCTGTCCGTGGGGAGATCCGGCCATTAGCACGATAACTTTCGAAGTGATTGTCCTCGGTTCCCAAATGCCGCGGCTAAGTTCGTTAACCAGCCAAATCGTACGGGGTGTTTCATAAATATGGAGATTAAAAATTTTTCTTCCTCAATATCTCAGACAAAACAGAACCAATCGAAATGAAATGAAATGTGGCCATAGTGTTTAACAGAACCATTGAAAATTTGATTGCAATATTGAAAAAGAAGAATCTTTATATTTCCATAACAAGATATCCGATTGGAGTGAAATTCATTTTGTGATTGGAGATTGATATACAGAATGTTCATGCAAAATTTCAAGAGGAGTATAATCAGAATAAATTCCAGAATATACCTCATTTAAAACTAAATTTGAGCCAGAACAGGTTGTCGCAGAACAAGCTGTGGTAGTATAATTCGTAGGAAATTTTTTGTACTTTCATTTTGTATGGAAAGGTTTTTCACGAAAAGTAGATAGTTTCCGAGCAATAAGCAAAAAACTGACCAAGAATGAGAATTTTCATCTTTTTTGTATATTTTTTATGTTCCGTCACGGAATTTTGTTAGCAAACATCAGATTCGGCTTCAGTACCTCAAAAAACATAAAAAATGGAAGATATCAAAATTACCCCAAAGCTTTCCCGCTAGGGGTTCTTTTAAGCACAAATATACTGTACTATGACTTTCCTTGTTAATTTTATTTTTCAGAATAATTTCTTGACTCCTGACAAAAATTGATTTCAGAGAAAGAACTTGTTCAGCAGGTAGTTTAAGATTCTGTGATGAATTTGAAATTAAAACCGAGTAGAAATAGCTTTCAGATAAATAAGTAGAGCTTTCCGCCGACCTTAAACAAAATATGTACGAAATTGATCATTAATGACACATTTCAATCCTCAATTTACACTATTTCAATATGCAATCCCCCTGGCAACCGTACAGAGTATTCAGAAGCACCACGAGAAAAGTCAAAACTTTACTGGATCATAGAAACATAGAAATTATATTATGTCAAATGTATGTTTTGTGCAAAATGAGAATGTATTCCAATCAAGAATTCATACACAATTCATATTGAAATCGTCGGAAAAATCTTGTAATCAACTCGGTTATTAATCTAGCGAACTTTTCACGCGTGAGCTGAGCGCGTTTAAAATATCTTGACCATTAGTAAGGCTTTAATGATCTAGTTGATTAAATAACTATTAATGGGTAAGTTCCCAATTTCGAGCCGATAGTTTTTTGACGACTTGAAAGAGAGAATTCGATTCATTCAAAATCTATGAGACATAGTTCTATGACCTTAATATCGTCGACATCATACAAGGCAGAAACTGCACTTGTCCTTATTGTGGAAACACAATTTAAAATTTGAATATCCCGAGAGCTTCGATTGAATTCGATTCATTTAGATATTAATTCGACTCTGTTCAAATTTGAATCAACCTTCAAAATTTAGAATTGTTTCTTAGTAAGTTCGTTATTTAAATTCGATAACTTCCATAAGGAACGGCTTCTTCAAAAAGATTAAAATTTTGAACATTCATTACTGAATATTCTAAGAGTTATCGTTTTTTTTGTATTCTGTATATTAGAATTATCGTTCTTCCAATATGAACAAGTGCCCAAAAGCTTTGACTTTACGTCAAATTTCCTTCAATTATTTTCTATAGATCCAATTCAGGCTCACAGCTTCACTTCATCAGTCTTCATTAATAGAATGCTAAACCAAATAACAAGCCTTGAAGGATAATAAGAATTGAATCTCTCCATTTGTTTTATCATAAAGAAGCCAAATGGCTCCAGTCCGATATTCGTAAATTCTTCTAAACCTACAACCGAAGCCTTAGACCGTTATAAATAGAATCATCTATGTCGAGAATTCTAAAATTAAAATATGCGAGTAAATGATCACGAATTTAATGCGACAGCCGGTTTTTCAATGAAATTAATCAGTTTGTAGTATCCTCACTATCAAGTTGGACCAACTTTTGGCCCGCTTTCCGAGTTCAACAATGTAATGCTTGGTTCACACATGAGGCATTGCTATGTGTGCTCTTTAAATGTTACAGGAGTAGTTTTACTGTCCTGATTCTGATTAGAATGGGAATTTTATAAGGGTTGGTGATTTCTTATCAAAATGGATCTATAGGTTGTCTGTCAACTAGTCAGCCCTAAATTACTGGCCAGAAGGACCTATCTAAACCAATAATATACTTGTCGATAATTCTAATTGGGTTAATAATTGTCCATGAAATGTCGTAGTAATGTTCTACACCAGAAACTCGAACAATCATGAAAAAATGGAAGCAAGCCCTGAGCAGGAGCTTCTGAGCGCTCGTTCTCTGGTGGAGCAATAGGACTATCATCTCAAAATTCTGTATATGACTTGAAATTGATACTTTATATATAAACAATTAAAAAAATTCAATTCTATGGTCACACTTGAAAATTAAAATAATTAAATTTTATGGTTCTGATGATGCGATCCTCTTGAAATTTGGCATGAACATTCAGTATATCAATCTTTATACCAGGAATAAATTTCATTCAATTCGGATATCTTGTTATGAAATATAATTTTTTTTTTCAATATTCAAATTGAATTTTCTATAGTTCGGATGATGCGATGATCTTCAAATTTTGCACAACATTCAATATATAAATCATAATTCCAAAATAAATTTCATTTGATTCGGATATCTTGTTATGGAAATATAAAGAGTCTTTCCTTTAATATTCCAATTGGAATTTCTATGGTTCTGATGATGCTATCCTCTTGAAATTTTGCATGAACATTCAGTATATCAGTCTCAACTTACAAAATGAATTTCATTTGAGTCGGAAGGTTGGTTATGGAAATAAAAAAATTCTTCTTTTCAATATTCCAATTGAATTTTCTATGGTTCTGTTAATACTATGGCCACAAAATTTTGCGAGAGGCTCACTATGAGCATCTTGGCAAGTTGCTGCAAAATTTCATTCCGTTTGCCCTCGTTTTGTGTGAAATATTGAGGAACAAAAATTTTGAATGGCCACTTTTTATGGAACACCCTGTACGATTTTTCTGGTTAACGAACTTAACCGAGCTATTTGGGAGCTGAACACACCCTGAAAATTTCAAATCTCTAGGACAATCCGTTCGAGAGTTATTGTGCTCACGGACGGCCGGCGGACGGCCCTACAGAATTTGATTTGACCTCATATTTTCCATCAGGGAGTCGAACCCTATCGTTTGAGACCATTTTCGGCTCAAAATTCGAAAATTACAGACATTTGGGCAAAACGATATAGCACTCGTCTAAGTAGAACGAGCGCTCAAAAATGACGAGAAAATTCTGGATTGATGTTTTTCTGAGGTTCAAATAGTTTACCCTGTATATGAGTTCACGAAAAAAAACCATTTTGAGTTGAAATATATAGCTCTCGCAATATTAATAATTGCGAAGTTCGGGTCACGCTCAAACGAAAAATGTTATATTTGAAATATTGATAGGAAAATTGATTTTTCAACGAACAAATTTTATATCGTGTTAATGGTGACAGAAAATGGAACTGTTTGGCAGCTGCTGCCAGCAGTTTATTCTAGTTCACCCTCGGCAAAACTTGACTTGAAATAGTCTTGTCAAATACCATTCGGGCAAATATTTTTTCCCGTGAAAAAAAAATCGAAAAAACACTACCTATGCAAAATAATATTTGGAATCAAAAAGCATTCGTGCACTGCAAAAATCCTCGGATTTTTGATGCCCCAAGCACTCATGCTTTTTCAAAATTTTCCTTAGGAACCTGTTTTTTTCGATTTTTTTCGGAAAAAAAACTTTCGGATACGTTTCATTTACTATTTCAGTATAGGCTTTTAATTCAGTGTTCTGTCGAAAATTTTGAAAGAAATATGATGGCATTATAATCATTATTATGTCGTATCTAAAATCTCTTTATTGCATTACTCAGAACAGCTTCGTTATTACTGTACAATAATTATTAATGTTCCTTTTCTTTTTCAGGTATCATCTCACTCAATATCGTGTGAACGAAGAAAAACAGAAAAGTTCATATAGACCTAATCAAATCTTGAATAGATACGGATCCATAAGGTGTGTAAATGTGATAGTGTATGTACCTATATTCAAATTGGAATTTCGATCTAGTAAGTAGTACGAGTAGTAGTAGTTTTATTTTCCTAAAGATACAATGAAAATTAAAAAAGATCCAGTAATGATGCATTTTTTCGGTAATTTTTTCTTCCTTCCCTGCGTTCCGAAATGCGATAAAAGGGATGATTCCGACCAAATCTCGTCAAATATGATTTCTATCGAGCAATCCTACTGATAATTTTGACTTGACAGATTTGCGAATCACTTTTATCGCATTCCGGAACGCAGTATTAGTAGCCGTGCGCTACGAAAGTATCCAAATAATAAGTAATATACGCCAAATGAACTCCACGTTGCCATTGACATTTCCAATGAACTTCAAGAAAAGTTTGGAAGGATATTGAAAGGAAATCAAGGTTTCGAATATTTGTCTCTTATCAAGAGTTTTATTAATGCGACGGCAGACGTTTTACCTAAATTATAAGGGGAACATAGCACCCAGCACCAAGGTTCAAATTCTCCCCAGTTATGTCCGTGGATGTGGAGCAAACCATTTCTACATATAAAAATATGTATTCAAAATGATCAAAATTCAACAATTGAAATTTTGAAACAATATTTAATTGTTAACGTTTACAAAAACATTAAATATTAATACCATATCATCAAGAGCTATGATATGTTGATTTTGAAATAAAAATTACTTTTCTTTTTTTTTTTTTTTGAGTTTCCAAAATTCACTATTCAATATTGCATATTCTGCATATTATCGTGCATATTTTGCCTATTTTCGTGCATATTTCAAGCATTTTTCATCCATATTTGCATACAATCCGGTATCTAATTATCAATGATACTTAGTCGTTTTACAGAAAATTAGTATTACCCGTTAATTACCGTTTTCAAGAATGTTTTCATTGGAACATCTTCAAAATCTAATGAAGCTATAATTTGAATTAGGTACAATGTATCCAATTATTGCTAGCCTTCTAAAACTTTCATATTCAACATTCATCATAGTTTTTGAAAGTGTGCCTGTATTCATGCCTTTAGAAAACGGAACGACAGATGCTGATATTGAATTGCTCCATTATTCTATTACAGGACGGGTTTACGTGCCCAAAATAACGTGGTCTACTGCCTAATGATATGCATACATAAGAGTATGATTCATAAATTTGTTCAAAACTATCTCATCGTGGGAATATCCCTCCTCAAATTTCTCAACACTATCTTAAAGTGCACGTTATAGCTGGTTTTGAAATTATTTACTTAGAGATTTTTAGTTTTTGCGCGCTTGTTTCTAGAGGAACAGTGAGTACCTAATAGTTTGCCTACAAGTCTAAAGGTTTTGAACCGAGAGTGGCAGGACTCTCTGATGATGGATAATCAGAGTTCGGCTGAAGTTTTGAAGTAGTTCCTTACCGGAAGTTATCGTGTTTACAGTCGGCCATAAGCCAGGGTGTTTCAAAAAGACTCCACCAAGGGCACCAAAAGACATCCATAGAATTCTGAGTATCAATGACTCAGACGCATCATTGGAAAAAAGAAGAAATATTCTCTGTTCTTCAAGTGTTACCGTTAACTGTTCTGGAAAGAAACGAACTAAGTACTTCATCCGAATTTGAATAGCGTGAAAGGAATTTAATCTCAGCAAATATGCTGAGGACAAATTGTTATAGAAGCGAAGTAGTCTCAAAATTTTATGTGGATTTTTGCGAACGGTTTTAATAAAGTGAAGAATATAGAAGAACTGATTTTAAAGATAGATAAAACTCTACAGATAACTTCGTGTGACCACAACAACATGATATTCAGACAACTAAACAAATAGAATTACAGCTGTTCGTAAGAAGAAACCTCTATATCTCAGAATATTAATCTGTTCTAGTATTGCAATAATCGCCGGTTTAAAATGTTTCGGAATTTTAGGTTCCATTTGTTACTGCAATTGTTTTGGATTTTTTTGTTCAAGAGATATCTTATACTGATTTGGCACTCAGACCCGTTTTGCATAGACATAGACACCATTACACAATAAAACATGTGTTTTCGACTCATCGACATTGTTGCTATAGCTTGCTATTTCGGTTTTATTGATGAAGCGAATTGGCATTCCTCTCAGTTTCATAATGTGTTTGGAAGAAGTATCAAACCTTTGTTTTCGAAATTTTTACCGTGTTCTCTTGTTAGATATTCGTCCAATAATTTGTTAGCTGTGATCTATCGATTGCAATTTGGATTGCCAGTTTAAGACTTCATACGTCATTCAATTTATAACCGAATGAATCGGAAAATGAAAAAAATTTCCAAATATCGCAAAGTGTAATGATCATTAAAAAGATGTAGTGAAATGAACATTAATTTATTCAGAATAAGGAATACAATATGAATACCTTATGATTATTTAATCTTCTGGTCGATAATTGACAACGCTTCCTAAATAAGTTGATTTGCAGATTTTTCTCCCGACCTCATTATGAATTGTGTATATATTCTTGATTGAGATACATATACAGATATGTGACATAATTTAAATTTCTATTTTAAAGGTTATCATATTTCAGAAGCCGTTATACCTTTTATATAGGATTTCTAGTTAAAGAAAAAAATATTTCGATAACTCGAGAACTATTTGACAGATTGAGCCATTGACGAACTCAATATATTATATTCCGACTCAAGCTCTTTTTGAGCGCTCGTGTTACTTTAACGAGTGCTATGTTGAATCGTTGTCTCAAAATATGTGGTTCGACTCCTTGATGAAGAATTCGTGGTCAAATTCAATTCTGTCTGTGGTGCCGTCCGGTTTTCCCTCAGCACGATAACTTTCGAAGGGATTGTCCTAGAGCCTTGAAATTTTCCGGGTGAGTTCGGTTCCCAAATGGCTCGGTTAAGATCGTTAACCAGCGAAATCGCACAGGGTGTTCCATAAAATATGGCGATTCCTCAATATCTCAGAAAAACGAAACCGATTGAAATGGAAGGTTGGGTCCATATGCAAGATGGTCATAATAAGCTTCATTCACATTTGTGGCCTTAGTGTAAAACAGAACCATAGAAAATTCAATTGGAATATTGAAAAGAAGAAACTTCATATTTCCAAAAAAAATTTCGATTAGGATGAAATTTATTATAAATAAAGATTGATACACTGAATGTTCATGCGGAATTTTGTGGCCATAGTGTTGACAGAACTATAGAAAATTCAATTGGAATATTGAAAAGAAGAATCCCTATATTTCCATATCAGGTTAACCGATTCAAGTGATATTTATTTTGTGAATCAAAATTGATATAGTGAATGTTCATGCAAAATTTCAAGAGGATCGCATCATCAGAACCATATACTTAATTCACTTTTTGTAATTATTTTTTTTTCACATATTTCATTTTCTGAATAATTTTCAAAATATGGTTCCGATTGTGGTGAGATTTTGCATTTATATATTTGTTATCTATCTCAAATCCCATATGAAATTTTGAGGTCTTATTGCTACATCAAGAAACGGGCGTTCGAAAGCTCCTGTTCAGGGCTCTTCTTATATTTTTTTTATGCAAGGATATGATAGAAATAAAAACAATCAGTCTTTGTGATAAAATTTTGTCTCATATATTATATTTAGCAACCTTAACGAAATAATAGCACGAAAAAATGCTCAATCCTTCCTCCAATGACCTTACCAATATCCTTCCTGTGTACCAATTCCGCATCTATGCACCTGAATTTGATACGATGATGCAAGTAGAACGAAAAAACGAAAGTCTCTGTTAAATCTGTGAGTACCTTGACGTATTTTGCCCAATCGATATTTATGAAACATCCTGTGTATTTGCCGTTCGCAAAATATACAGGATAATTATTGCACTTCTATCATTAACCTTATCGTTTCTTTATTCATCCACAGTGTTTGTTTTGTATATCGCTACAATGGAATTTAGACCTATTCTTTTTCCTTATTTCGTTTCAAATCGTAACTGGTGAAAATAACAGATTTGTGTTGTTCTCGACTGCTTTCGGTGTTTTTATTGGGTATTTCTGTGATCGCGGTATGGTCTGTGACAGTTTTGTGATGAAAATGACGTGTGTGTCAAACGATCCGTCCATCTATGGGACTCTTTTTCGGTACAGTTTGAATAATGTTCTTCATTTGCCGGACAGGGATCTTGTCAATATAAAGGTAATGATAATTCATTAGGTACAATTGATTTGTTGTGTTCAGGTTTAATGTTGATATATTTCATAGCTCAATATTAGAAATATCTGAATGTCGACTGAGGTCTTAAAACCCAAGTCAAAAACAATTTGTCGAAGTATTGCAAATTCGGCAATCATAAGTCAGGTTGTTTGGAGGGATATAATCTCTTTCAACACGCAGGTCAAAAGATGATTAAAGCTACAAGAGTTGAAATGACAATTGTTTCATTCGGATGCAGCAACTACTCAGAAAAATGGTACGCCACTGAGATATTTTAAACTTACAATCATTTTTGAATTATTCAATTCGTGATGAAAAATCTCTCCTCCATTTCTTCGTTTGGGGCGCCATTTTTAGGAAAAAATGAACTTCTTAACGCATATTTACCGTTACTTACATATTATGTTGTAACGGCGCTACGTTCAGATGTTTATTTTTTAACATAAAAACGCTGTCCTATATAAGAAAAAATACCAGGAGAATTTTCTTGTTACAAATTGAAACGAAGAATCCAAATATGATTGTTAATATCAAATATCTCTGTGGTGTACCAATTTTTTTCAATTTTAAACGAGTGCTTTATTGTTTTTGCCCAAATGTCTGTAATTTTCGAATTTTGAGCCGAAAATGGTCTTAAACGATAGGATTCTACTACCTGATGACGAATTCGAGGTCAAATTCAATTCCGTCCGTGGGGTCGTCCGTCCCACCGTCAGCACAATGAATTTCGAAAGGAATTGTTCTAGAGACTTGAAATTTTCAGGGCGAGTTCGGTTCCCAAATGGCTCGGTTGAGTTCGTTAACTAGCCAAATCGTACAGGGTATTCCATGAAATATGGCCATTTAAAATTTTTGTTCCTCAATATTTCAGACAAAACGAAACCCATCGAACTGAAATGATGCGGCTATATGAAAAATGCTCATAATCAGCTTCATGCAAACTTTTGTAGCCATAGTGTAAAAAAAAACTATAAAAAATTCAATTGGAATATTGAAAACAGAAAACTTCATTTCCATAGAAAAATATCCGATTTGGGAATGAAGACTGTTATACTGAATTTTCATGCAAAATTTGGTGGCCATAGTGTCGACAGAACCATAGAAAATTCAATTGTAATATGGAAAAGAAGAATCTCTATATTTCCATAACAGGATAACCGATTCAAGTTGAATTTATTTTGTGAATCAAGACTGATATGCTGAATGTTCATGCAAAATTTCAAAAATCTCGCATCATCAGAACCATGGAATTTAATTTTCGTTATTATTTATTTCTTACATATTTCATTCTTTGAATAATTTCTAGAATATAATTCAGATTGTACTGAGCTTCTGCATTTTTATATTTGGTATCAATCTCAAATCCCATATAAAATTTTGAGGTAATAGTCCCATTGCGCTCAAAAGCTCAGTTCAGGGCTTGGGATCATTGCCCATACGCAAAGCAATGATAACCATATAATTCTCAGTTGTATGTCAGAAAATGCGTGATACAACCTCCTGCAACCTACCAAATTACATTCGCATATCTCGAACGATTTTAGAACAATAAATGAGTATGTAGTAAGTTTCTAAGTGAAATTTCAACATACCGTATCTCGAAAAAAAAATTTTACTTCCTTTTTGTCCTTCCTTGGTTATGAGATAGAACGTGGTTACACTATTTAACTTTTGTTCTGTATTGGATCAAGGTTATGATAAATTAATTCATCCATCTCTATATTGAGCCCAATCTCAAGTTTGTTTCCATATCAAAACTTATAGTTGGCTAACTCTGAATCATATTACTCGATACTATTTCTTTTTGAGATATATGAAGGTTGTTCCAGAATATCGCCCAACCCTGTATATTAAAATATCCGAGTTTGCTGGAAAAAAAGTTGTTTTTCATATTGAATTCATTCATCATTGTGTGTAGGCCAGGTGATGATTCAACTGAGAAACTTGCGAACAATGACTTCGAAAAATAAAACATAAATTGTGATATGCTCGGTTGGTATTTGTTTATTCAACACCCAAGCGAAGTCATGGATATGACCATGTATGGGTTGTTTATTAATATTAAAATTGTGTGGATGATTCAAGGAGTTTTTTTAATTTTTGCAGAATTCTGAACAAACATTTTTGAATGGTTTTTCCATGTTTGCGAACTGAACTGATAACTCTCATGTCTTTGATGATTTTGTTCCAATTTTTTCGTACTTGTGCGATGGTTTTTCAAAATGTAAGTTTCAACTTTCAACCGATAGTGGTTTTTAACGATTTAGTTGGATGGAGCATTCGAGATCAAGAATAATTTTATTAGGGCATCCGACGGTTCTCGATATAATAATTTAAAATTTCACTTTTTGAAAATTTTCGAATTCAGAGATCTGAGTAATGCAAAGAGGCTTAATATTCAAAGCAGGTGATGGGTCTGAATAGCTAGGTTAAGTTATTGGTCGAATGGTTCTTGACTCATCTATAACTCTAGAATAACATTTCAAAGGTTTGCAACCAGATGATAGAACTAATGTAAACTAATTTAATTAATTCTACTCATTTCTCGAAAATGTCTGGACAAAAAAAACAATCATATTATGTTTGAATCACCCTAAAAAAGTTCCTGTAGAATGTAACAACCGATTACGAATAAGAGTTCGAACTAGCGAGTTATTCAGCATTATTGAAAATGACAAGTTCTCAATTATCATTCATAACTCAAAATCTATGAATGATAGGCTGGTTCTGCTTTCATATTCAGATTAGTCAGGAAAAAAGAGAAGGAAATGTGTTCCCTTCAGTAGACAACGAATTTTGCTCACCATGTACCTGGTCCAAAATTCGTTGTCTAGTGAGGGGATATCAGAAACCAGATCAGCTAGAACAAAATGTAATAAACAAAAATTGATTACTTCAATAAATTCTACTGAAAAAAGTGCCTGTATAATGTTTTAGTTTCATGTTTATACGAGTAACTTCAGTATAATAAACTTATCATTTGACGTCATTATCCAATTTTCTCTTATCGCTCGAAAACGATTTGACTTAAAAGGTTGCGGTTTTCACCAAATGAATTCTCTCAAAATCGAGCACGAAAATGTGCCACTCATTTTCTTCTAGCTCATCGTGTTTCTGAGATGCCCTCACTAAACGAATTTAGCACACCCGGTACAGCACAATGAACATCGATATATCGAATAGTTTTGCAAAATTACCAACTTTTTCAAACGAAGAGCTCATCAATTTTTCCTGTGTATATTTTAAATTTTTATCGATCAGGAAGCTCCATATAACAGGATAAATGTGGGATTTCTACGATGTAATCGAGTTAATTGAATTGAATTGGACGCATTCAAGGTAAATTCTAACGAAAATAAACCACTTCTTTCCTTGACATATATGCTTCAACCGACACTATTCGCCAATTATAAATTGTAATATTTATTTCATTGAAGTATTCATAATTCTTCTAACTCGTACGTTTCAAGATATTCGCAGGAGTCATGCTTGGTTTGATTTGTTAGTTATTGAGATTATTGAGATTGATCATAAAAAGTACACGTCTAGTGGTCAAGTTTCAAGTACTCGTTATTAATGTATGAATATATTTGCCATTTGAAATTAGAACTCCAGTTGTATAAATTAAACCCGATTTGGTTTTCATCGGCTCGATTGCTTTTCAGCTAGAATTTATTTATGGTTTCGATGATACCGAATTGTAAGGTTGAGAGCATAGCTAAGAATGCTTGAAATTGTTTGTTTGTTTTCAGGGATTAAGTGTAAATAGTTCTTAGATTTGAATCAGACAACCGTGAACCAAACTACGCATTTCTAATGAATTATTTTGTTCATTCGAGGTGATGTACATTTTTAAAGTAACGTGAAGTGAAATTCTTGTGATGAAACATTTATCGAAATTTTATTTGGGTTACTTACATGTTATTTGCTTATTGTATTCAACGCTTCGGCCAGCATTCGAATGCTTTTTATATACTGAGAGATCAAATGAGTTGTTGACAACTGTTTCGAATGCTTCGATAGTTCTAGACAATAAATCGCTATATTAATAAACGATTTGATCACAAGATTATGAATTGAGAATAAATTCCTTATTGAAATACCTCTCATTCTGCACGAGAGATTCGACATAATACAGGGTGTCCCATTACTCGACGTCAACCCGGAACCGGGTGTAAAGGCAAGTAATGCTGGTTGTCAGAAAAATATAAAAAAGAATGCATGATTTTAAAATAATGCGCATTTAAAAAACACGCAAAATTCCACCCTGTGACAGTCTTTTCGCTCCTGTTGCCACAAAAATCAACTTTTTCCAACTTTTTTCTTTGCTGTGTAACCTTGAATAATGCTTGTCTAAACTGTAATCAAAATTTTGACACCAGCTGCTCTAGGTTTCATAAAAATAGGGCTTACTTCTCAGAAAAAAAAATTCAAAATAAACAATTGCCTAGTTTCAACTGACTGTATTGAAAAAAAAATGTACTGCGTAGGTTTGGCATGTTTTTTTCAAAAGTTGGCGCATTTAGTAAGGATTCCAAAATGGTATAATACCTGTTTAATTGTAGCTGCCGTAGTTCAAATTTATTATCGATTGCCTTTGAATACACTTTTTCGTTAACTGCTTCCCAGTAATAAAGTCCAATGGATTCAAGTCCGGTGAACGGGCCGGCCTTTAGATTGGACCAGAACGTGATCCGATCCATCTTCCGGGAAAAAATGTTACCAGAAAAAAAATTTCAGAGGAATTCTCCGGAAAAATTTTTCTGGAAAAATTATTTTCTCTGGAAATTTTTTTTCTGATAACATTTTTTCCCGGAAGATGGCTCAGACGTTCTGGTCCAATCTCGTGGCCGGCCCGTTCACTGGACTTGAATCCATTGGACTTTTTTACTGGGAAGCAGTTAACGAAAAAGTGTATTCAAAGGCAATCGAAAATAAATTTGAACTACGGCAGCTACAATTAAACAAGTAATATACCATTTTGGAATCCTAACTAAATGCGCCAACTTCTGAAAAAACATGCCAAACCTACGTAGTACATTTTTTTTTCAATACAGTCAGTTGAAACTAGGCAATTGTTTATTTCGAATTTTTTTTCTGAGAAGTGAGCCCCATTTTTATGAAACCTAGAGCATCTGGTATCAAAATTTTGAATACAGTTTAGACAAGCATTATTCAGGTTACACAGCAAAGAAAAAAGTTGGAAAAAGTTGATATTTGTGGCAACAGGAGCGAAAAGACTGTCTCAGGGTGTGGAATTTTGCGTGTTTTTTTAAATGCGCATTATTTTAAAATCATGCAACTTAGATATTTTTTTTATATTTTTCTGACAACCAGCATTACTTGCCTTTTCACCCGGTTCCGGGTTGACGTCGAGTAATGGGACACCCTGTATAAAAGTATGTTTCAGCAGAGTTGTGCTTCTGAATACTTTGTGTTCGGTTACTCATGACAGTTGCACATTCAAATAGTATGAATTGAACATTAAAATGGGTCATTATTTGTCAATTGCAATATTGAAAAAAAGAAACTTCATATTTCCATAAAGATATCCGATTCGAGTGAAACTTTTTTTGTGAATGGAGATCCATATTCTAAATGTTTATCCAAAATTTCCTGGCCATAGTTTGACAGAACCATAGAAAATTCAATTGGAATATTGAAAAGAAAAATCTTTATACATATTTCCGTAACAGGATATCCGATTCGAGTGAACTTTTTTTCTGTGAATAAAGATTGATATACTGAAACTTCATGCAAAATTTTGAGAGGATCGCATCATAGAACCATATAGAATTTAATTTTTGGAATTATTTATATTTTACATATTTCATTTCCCGAATATAATTCCGATTGTGCAGAGACTGCATTTATATATTTGGTATCAATCTCGAATCCATAAAAATTTTGAGGTAATAGTCTTATTGCTCCACCAAGAACGAGCGCTCAAAAGCTCCTCCTCAGGCTTTTCTTAAATTTCATTCTTTCTGATTTTGATTCGTTTAGTACAAATCGTTGAATATGCAAACTTGAGTACCTCGAATGATTCAGACATTCAAAGTGTTATATCTGCACTGACGTAAGCCAAAGCTCGAAAAGCTGTCTTCAGATACTCTGATTACGTGTTAATATTAATGTTTTTATTATAGGCGATTATTATTCTTATCTCAATTCATGTTATTAAATCTTATCTACGAAAGGTGAGTAATACGTGAAATTCCTGAACAATATTTTGTTGACTCAGAAGCATTCCTACTTCATAATATTGTGTCTAACTTCCATTTTCCACGATAATAATGTAATAAAAGAAACCGTGTAGGTGGAACTAGTGGAACTAACAACCTACGCTGTCTTGACCTAGTTATTTTATCTGAAAATATCAATGTTGTTAATTATTTTTGGGGAATGTGCCTTCTGACATTTTTGCCAGAGACCTATATGACTTCTAGATTGATGTATATTTCTGCATCGGACGTGTTCGGATCTCATTTTCGTGACGTGAACAAGGCGGAATTTTTTGCAAGGTTATCAGCATTTTGTTTCTGGAAGAATTTAGTTTTTTCATTCAAAAATATTTACAATTGAACTGAAGATAACGTTATATACAGTGGCGGAAAGCGAAATAAATGAGAACGATTTTTTCCTATTGTAACTATGGCTCCAATATACAGAGTGAATCTGCATAACACCGAAAAAATAGAATGGGTGATTTCTCAGATCATTTTATGAAAGAGGTTCTTATAGATGTAAGTCCGGAAATTTATTTTTTTCAAGATACAGGGTGTTTCATTGAAAACTGCCTTTTTTTCGTGTGTTGCGCCGTTTTTAATTGAAAAGTGAAACATTTCAACGTAACGTTCTACTATGAATACGCGTTAAGATGCTTCATTTTCTTACATAAAAATGGCGTCTCAAATGAAAAAAAAGCAGCAGATATTTTTCATCACAAATTGAAACGAAGAGTTTGAAAATAATTCTCCATTTAAAATATCTCAGTGGCGTATCACTTTTTTAGTAGTTTTTAAGTAAAACTTGAACCCCCTGTATCTTTGGAAATAATGCATTTCCGGACTTTCTTTTCTGGAAACCTTTCTTCATAAAATGGTCTGAGGATCTTTCATTTTTTCTGTGTAAGATATATCCTTATATCTGTTGCTTTATTGCACTATCGTTGACAACAAAAATGTCAGAATTATGGCAGATGCAAATGAACGAAATTTTTAATTTTGTAACTTGCTTCGAAATTAAAAGAAAATTGGCAAAGTATTTGGACTCAACTTGCGATCCTTCAAAAATGAACAGGCGAACATTTGGATTTAACACAATTCATGAACTATCAATTCAAATCTCCAGAGAATAGAACTATTTTGTGTGGAAGCCTGATTAAATCAACTAAAATATGCCAAATATGCGTAGAGTCGTCGCTTCTCAGGTGCCAAGCATTCTACATGGTACATATTTGCAAGAGGTTGTGATGAATAAAAGAAAAATCAAACAGAATGTAACACGATACGTATGTCATATACAAAATGGTTCTTGTAGTGAAATCAAGATTTAGATTGTAGAAAAGAAGAACATAATCTTATCGACATATCGTCGGGCCAATATCATTTATATTGAAAAATGGCATTTTTCTTTTAATATCAAATAACACCTCTTATTGGGAAACCCTCTATAACAAGGGTGCAAGAGACTTGTATGATGTTGGTTGCAATTAATAGAATATTTTTGTAATATGTGGCGTCAAACTCTTCCACCCGTTTTCCCAAATTGATTAGAATTCTCCAATTTAATAAAAAAAATTACATGAGTTTGTTATCACCACGATAATTTTGTCGTCATTTTAGAAAGTATCACCTACACCTACCTCAATAACCTGCATGATTTATGGTCCATCATCTGACGAAAGTAGAAATTGACGCTACAAATATATTAATACCGTACGGAATAGAATGAGCATAGAAAAACGTGCAGATGAACCTACTATTCAAGAGTTAATAATCCGAGTTTCGACAATTCTAAACCATGTGGTGAAAGTACCTAGAAGTGGATTCGAAAACAATATTATCATATTTAATAAAATGCAATTTATGGATAATATCGGATTTCCATGCGCCCCCTCTCTGTATAATCGCACATATGGCAGATACGAATTATCGATTCTTCGGACGCAATTTCGGATATTATTCAATTTCCTTTTCACTCGTGAGTCAATGTTTGTTTCGTTAACCTGTCCCGACCATGAAAATAGAGAATAACGCGTGCGAGGGCGAGTGCTGCCTTTTCGATTTTGACAGTGTCGAAGTGAAAAGAACGAAATTCGAGCAGATAAACACTCCGGTGAAAATTGTGAAAGAAAAGAACTATGTAAAAGAGGAAAAGATAAATTTAAATGTGAAAATAAGGAAAATATAAATTGTGACAGGTGGAAGCTCGGTAAATCGAATTTTACCGGCAGGTTTTCTTTGCCGATTGCAGTAAGTTTGGATTTTTTTGAATCATAGAAATACAATGATGTGTCTGTGTTGGTAGTTTGTATCTTTGTTGAAATAATGATTTGATGCCTCCGGAAAAGTGACGTTGTTATCGATGTCCAAACAAGTTCTTAATCTACAGGAGATTCGAGTGAGTCTGTAATAAATTTGTATTTAATGGATGTTCATGGTGGTCTTGTACTTGTGACATGTAGATCAATTCGTCCTTTGTGTACCATGTCATTACACGCTTTTTTCTGGAAAGGCAGCTAGAAAAGTTTATAAATATGGATTTGGGTGAACTTAATTCAATTTTTATTTATGAAAAATACTCGGCTCTCTTTATAATTGAGTACGTTATTCAAACGACATTTTTAAGACGAGTTTAATTCGATGAATATTCTAATGTTAATTTTGGCTGAATTACCACTCGTTCGAAATTTTGTTAGTTATGTCTAAAAGTGACTATAGTTTTATGTTGATCAGAAAAAATCTCAGGAAATATAGGTATTTGTCGAATACAAAACTGGTTTCATCACCTGAGTGGCTGTCTCCCCAGACATAATGAATGAATATTTCTATTGGAATTTTTCTCTAGTACAATAGTCATTCGATTCCACTCGAGATAAAATGTATATTAAGCTTATTGCGATGACAACTTTGTGAATGATATTTCTTATGAAATCACGAAGTTTTCGGAAAAATATCATGGGCGAAATGGCCGAAAAGTAACACTTGAATATTATAAGAGAATAGTTCGCTCTTTGTGATATTAAGTTCTTCAAAATCATTTTCCTGACGGCTTTCAATCTTAATTCAAAAATAATATGCGTTATTGTCATCCATCGTGGTAAAACATATGAGAATGTTTTTGGAATATTGTCTTTTTAAGAGACTATAATTTAACTAATTCTGTGGCAAACTTGATACACATTTCTGTACACATTTCAATTGAATATATTCAATCCGCTGTCGGTATTTTACTAGAATGCATTTCATCCATTTACCAGCTTAAGAATTCAATTTGAAATTCGAATTCATAAAAAGGAAGGAACTTATTGCTTTCTGAAATCTATATCCTGGGGAAATTCCAGAAAACGTTTATTTAATCCCGTAAATAATAAATCCAAGTCCGATCAACATGAACATATTTGGCGAGTTCAACTTTTTATTCCTTCATTATGTTATGTTCGAAAGTTAGGTAATTTGAAAAACTTCCAATAAAGTTTGATCCTTCAGGTCAAATGTTTCGGAATGGCATAGGACGTTATGGATTTTGAAATTTTGGAAGAAATGATAGTTTCAGGAATAAAAAACCAGATAGCAAACATAAGATATTCGCAAGGACAAATTTCTATTTCTAGTTGTTATGTTTCTTCAGCCTTCGTTTTTCAGATAGATATCTATAATGTGCTCTGAACATCTCTCATAAGATTTTTGAAACTTTCAATAAATTTATTATGTATACAAATTATTAAAATAAAATATTTTGAGGGTCTCGGGGTTTTCCTAACTATTTCGTTTTTGATTTTCCAGGAATGTAAATGTTATGTAGATTAATAAAAAAATATATAAGAATGGCTTTTTGCTCGTATAGGTTCCTCTAGTAGAAATTTCTATTTCTGTTGCATATTTATTTTTTTGAGGTGGATATACGATATCAATAGTGATTTAATAATAATTTATTCATTGCCGACACAGTCCCAATCGAAAATCTAACAAAAGATTAACTGTCATTCAGCCAAGAAGGGATTGATCATTTTGTCGATAATCATTAATTCTAAAGGATTAAATTTTACTCCAATCAGATATTCCGTTATGAAAATATAAAGATTCTTCTTTTCAATATTCCCATTGAATTTTCTATGGTTCTGTTGATACAAAAATATTGGATGAACTTTCAGTATATCGATCCTTATTCACAAAAAAATTCACTCGAATCGGATATCTTTTTATGGAAATATGAAGTTTCCTCTTTTCAATATTCCAATTGAATTTTTCATGGTTCTGTTTACACTATGGCTACAAAAATTTGCATGAGACTTCCTATGAGCATCTTGCATTTCCGTAACATTTCATTTTGATTGGTTTAGTTTTTTTTCTGGAATTTTGAGGAAGAATTTTGAATGGCCATATATTACGGAAAACCCTGTATGATTTGGCTGGTTAACGAACTTAACCGAGCCATTTGGTACCCGAACACAATCCCTCTAACGTTATTGTGCTGAAAGACGTCCGGACGACCCCACGGACTGAATTGAATTTGACCACGAATTCACCATTTTCGGCTCAAAATTCGAAATTACAGACATTTGGGAAAACGATATAGCACTCGTTTAGGTCGAACGAGCGCTCAAAAAATAATATATGATACCTTTGTGAAAGTTCCATCAGAATATTCTCTAAATTCTCATTAGTATTTCTGAAAAGCATAGATCTTGTCGTCACATATTTTTTTTTTTTGGCTTTTTTCTGTTCGTTGAGAAACATGCGCTCTATAAATTTATTTCGAAAAATGAAATATCCCAAGTATCAGCAATAAAGAACGATCCAATATGGTACTTCCTTTTGAAGGTATTCTCGCACCGGGAGAAAACTTCATGTTTCACCTTTGTGTAACGGAGCCCATTGAAAATTAATCAATTCTCTTCAGCCTCGTGCATGCTGGGACTAATTCCTTTACTCCACCTTTTACTATTCAAATCTAGAAAGGAAATTGCCGTTTATTATGGAGGGAAAGCAACGTAAAAATACGTTGTTATATGACTATCTGTTACCATTGTTCATTATGTATATCGGTTTTCAGGAAGCTTTGCAGAAGTGAAATGAGAATGGTGTGTTATTCATCATCACCAAGTAGGTCTAGATCGAATTTCATGGTGTTCTTCAAATGGATTATCATGACCTCCGGTTACCGATAGAAAAGAACCTCATCTATGCTTAATATATACACATCTCAACTTGTTGAATGTGAAATGACAATTTCTGTGTGTGCTTTCTTCACTATGTCAGTTGAATGAAATAGGTATTTTCCTAACAAGTGCGGAAAGTGATACGCACGCGACTGCCGCTGACAAGCAGTCAAGAGCGGAAAAGACACTACGCGTTAATTAGGAACTTATTTTTTTCTACGAGCGTATAAAGATTCAAAAAGCACTTTGAAAATATATATTTTATTTCACCATGCAAAATTCCATGAAAATCCCCTATTAATTATTAATATTAATGTTGATAACACAATTTGTTGCATTCACTAACTTGTCCCAACAGCCCGAATTTTTCCACCAATTTCTTTATTGTGGTCCGACAAGGTGCTTCACGACGACCCAAAAATGTTCGAGTTTTACGAACCGTCTCTGCCAAATTTTCACCATTTTATAGCGAATTTTAATAATTTCAATGCGTTCTTGAAGCGAGTATCATTCCATTTTTATTAATGGCGTAGTTTCTACTTGTCAAATGCCAAAAATGACAGCTTCAAACGTGACATCTACCGAAATAGCGGGCTAACACCTCTTATTGGAAAACCCTTTATTAAGTATTTTACTCGAATGGATCGCACGGTATCTGAAACAGCCGTTTGAAATCAATGTTTGGGGACCTATAGACGGTAGTCTCAATCAGTACCATAAGGTGAAGGTTGCATTCCTCAAATTTAAGGGACGGGCGACCTTTAAGAATAGCTCGGCTATAATCTTGACATAGAGCTAGCCGTCAACAATGGACAAAACTCCAACAAATACTTTTTTCGGACAAGTCACGGATAGGTTTACAAAGTGATAGTCGACTAGAAAGGTTTCCATAAACTATACAGAGCGAAATAATGTTCTGAGGGGTATAATGTTCGGTCGTTGTAGCCCTTTTATTCTCGTTAAACGAATAATGACTGGTTATATTACGTAGAAAACATAATTGAAACCAATCACTGGTCTTCTGTGCAACGATGTTTGGGAAATAATTTCATTTATCTGGATGATAACGCTTCACCACACCGCTTACGAAGGCCTCAACACATTCTTCAAGAGAACAATATCCACAGAATAAATATGTATATATTTATAGAAATGATCAATGAATTCAATGAAAGTACAGGAAATTTGAGAAAATAATGTACCTACACTACTCATGAAGAAGAAATACACTCTTTCACTGTTTCAACAAAAAAGCTCCCATTCTTTGTTAATTTTTCAATATACAACAATATTTTCGAACCGATACTTACATTTTTCGGTTGAATTCGCGTTGTCAGAAATACGTTATTTCAGGAATCTTTATGTGAAACTCACAATTTCTTGTATTCAACTGGCTCTATTTCTCTATTTATATACAGAGAAAAATTTAAGCCTAATTAAAAAGGAAAAAAATCGAGTGATTTGAATATTCTACGGATAAAATGAATGCATAACTTGAAGATCCTCATTGTACGCATACCTAATATAATTTATTATTGTGTTTCAGACATTCACTGCATGGTGCAACAGTCATCTTAGGAAAGCAGGCACTGCCATAGACAACATAGAAGAAGATTTCAGAAATGGCCTCAAACTCATGCTCTTGTTGGAGGTTATATCCGGAGAAACACTACCAAAGCCAGACAGAGGCAAAATGCGTTTCCACAAAATCGCAAATGTCAACAAGGCTCTTGACTTCATTGCCAGCAAAGGAGTCAAGTTGGTCTCAATTGGTGCTGAAGGTAAGGCCTCCTCATTTTCGTCGAATTTTGACACTATTATTGAAATTCCTACAAAGGAAGGTGATTTCAACTTAACAAGAAAAAAATAAAAACAAAAAATACTACATAAAAGAATAATAAAGTACTCAAACCATTAGCGTTATCCATTGGGTGCACAATTTTGCTCTGATGGCACTAAATTGGTTTTAATCGATATTCGATGTAGATCATTCGTGGATTCATACTATTCAAATATTTTTCTTTTTTGATCGGTCAAGCACCAAAATAATGTATTGTTTATAAAGGTGTTTCGATATTTACTCGGGTTAACGATCCCAACGGCCTTCGTTACCTAACCGAACATCCGACCCGAACAATCGGAAAGTCGTTTAGTACTCGACTCGTTTACCTACCCTACATCCAACGTTTCGGAGTATCTCATAGGTATCTATCGTCACTACACGAGAGCAGGGTCGTAGAGTCACCGCATGCGCACTGCAGTACAATTTTGTATTTGAAAAAGGCGAAAAAGTCTTCTACTCTTTTCTTAGTAATTTCATATTTCTATTCCTAAAAATTATGGAAAGACAAGAGAATTTGAATCAGAGTAAAATGTGTGGTTCCATGAGCCGACAAAATAATGTGAACATCTTTCATAACTTTGTATGCGGATCTTTCTGCGTTAAAGCTAAAGCCTTCTTTACTTCTTCAACGTAGGTACTCAAAGATAACATTGAAAGGTAAGGGCACGCCAGAAAATTATAAGAATTATTTTCAAAGCCAATAAATGCAAGTAAAGCTAAAGACAAACCAAAAATAAACTGGGACTGAAAAAAATAAATCCATAAAATATTTGCTTATGTTAATGATACGACCGTCACTTCAAATCCTAAACCTGATGTGTTCGTAAACTTAGAACCCGGAAATGTGATCCGAGTTGATCCGTCACGTGATCCAATGTATCGAGTTATAACCCTGAGTAAGTTTGAAATTTTCAGGATGAGTTCGGGTCCAATGGCTCGATTGAGTTCGTTAACCAACCAAATCGTACATGTGTTTCATAGAATATGGCCATTCAAAATTTTTGTTCCTCATATCTCTAAAAATACGAAACCAATCGGATTGAAATGTTACGGCCAAATTCAAGATGCTGATAACAAGCATCATGGAGATCGATATTCTGATTTTCATCAAAAACTTTGTAGCCATAGTAGAAAAGAACCAAAGAAAATTTAATTGGAACTTTATTTCCTTAAGATACCATTCGAGTGAATTTTTTTATGAATGGAGATCGATATTCTGAATTTCATTATTTTCTACGGAATATTCTCTTTATCACAACACTCGATCAACTTCGAATACTCCGGTATTATCCCGAACACTATATTATCGCGAACAAGAACTATTTTTTGCGGGTTTATTGTTTTCATTTGAATGATATAACATAGTGAAGATCCCACATCCAAAAAATTGTCATGTTACGTTCCACTAGTTGAATGAGGGGCAAAGACTTTTAACGATGTGTATATTCGCCGAAATCTCAGCTATCTTAATACCTGCAGAACTGATACAAAAATGAAGATTTAGATGCATCAGATTCCCAATGGAACACAGAAATCTACACTCGTGTTACCACATTTCCTATAACGTGCTGTCCTCCACGTTTCCTATAACGATAACCTATCTTCCAGAAATCGTGGACGGTAACCTGAAGATGACACTCGGTATGATATGGACGATAATTCTGCGGTTCGCCATCCAGGACATCTCCGTGGAAGAAATGACAGCCAAGGAGGGTCTCCTGTTGTGGTGTCAAAGAAAAACGGCACCATACAAAAACGTTAACGTGCAGAACTTCCATCTGTCGTTCAAGGACGGTCTAGCTTTCTGTGCTCTCATCCATCGTCACAGACCCGATCTGATCGACTACAACAAGCTCAGCAAGGACAACCCACTGGAGAACTTGAACACCGCGTTCGACGTTGCTGAGAAGTATCTTGACATTCCTAGGATGTTGGACCCCGATGGTAAGAATGGCTAAATCTCTCTCTCTCATTTCAATTATTGTTTGATTCCTTGGTAGAAATTATTTATAATTGTCATTCAGGAAGAATTTCTTGTTTTATTACGAGCTTGTTCCTAAAGGAACAGCGTGCTATACTGCTCATTCACAATGACGTTAATGGTAATGTCAATTCAACGATACTCTTCACGTCAATGTTTATGCTACGCGTAGTGTTAATGTTTGGGCCTCAAGCTTGGTTCTCAGAGCTTCGACGTGAAGCCAGCGACAATCCCCACTACTCCTATTTTCCTCCCTCGCTGTCGCAGAAATACAAGTGAAGTTGGTTCATTTCAACTACAAAAGAGGCGTGTCGCGACAGATTTTGACAACCAGAAACCAAAAAGAGGGGGCCAGGGAAAGTTTTGTTGATATTCTCTGATTGGTGGAATAACTTGTCGCTGGCTTCACGTCGAAGCTCTGATACCAGGCTTCAGAGTAAGAAATGAACATAGAGATGTCCCTACGCGTGAATAGTACTGCATTGTAATCAACCAAGAGTGACATAGAAAGCATTTCCTGCAGCACTGGACGGGAAAGTAAACATGAGTTAGATATCATTTCTACAATCCTGAATATAATACAACATTTTCGTGATTCTGCCTTAGCTATGATTACCCAAATACTCTTAAGTAACAATAAACTGCCACCAAATAGTAAATAATTCAGTTTATGAACGTCAAATCGAAATGAAAATGTAAACACAATCGCATCGCGAAACTAACACTAACAGACAATGGTGCCGAACTGACAGAATTGTCAGTAATAAACGCAAGCCGTTAGTATTCTAAGAAGGGGAGCGGTAGACCAATTATCCCATACGGAATAAAGATACGGCACGACTTCGCAACGCCGAATTATGGTTCGCTTAAATAACAGATTCTACCTGGCTGCATAACGAATGCGTGAAGGCATCTCTAGGTTTACTTTTTACTCTGAGGTTGATGCTATTCCGTCAAAAATACTTCTCAATTCGTCTGTCACCAATGAGAAACGTTATTGTTATAGATGCGCAATGTCGATTTATCATTTTTTTGTTCCTCTACACATGGGAGCCAAGGAATTAAGGTGTTAAAGGAAATGAAGAAGCTGATGAACTTGCAACAGTGCATCAAGGTTAACACCTGCTGAACCTGAGCCTTTCTGTTGAATTGGAAAAGACCATTCATATAAAGCAGCGGTCCAGTTGTATAACAGTAACCCTCTAGAGAAACAGCCCGAGGTTTAGTTGGTGCACTGTCAGTAACAATCAGTATATGTACCCGCATGGAAAAGTCAGCAGAAGAGATTTGCACGCTTTGTGCATCAGAAGCAGAAACAGCTGAACACTGTCATGAAAGTGTCCAAAAATGGCTGACCTAAGAACAACTCATAGGGGGAAACCGGTCACAACATAACCTATCTTAGCTTCAAGATTTAACTCTGAAAGTCATCTTTTCGTAGGATTTTAAAGATTTACACAAAAAAATAATGTCTGAGTTGAAATAGCAAAGTCTTGGGCGCCTACGCAATGAAATCATAGGGCCATGTACCACGTGATCGCTGCTTCAATTTGTAATAGAGAAGAGAATGTTAGCGGTATAGAAGTTTATATTGAATATCTTGACATTGACGTTATCATTAACATAATGGTGTAACAGATTATCGTTGTATTTAGAATACCCAGAAGAATATTCCTCCTGTAAAACTTATTTCGAGGCACCCTAGCGACATCTAGGGAAATAGGGGTCTTTTGAGGAGAAACAGAGAATTGTACAATTGTAAAATCAATATTAACACTTTTTGGTTACATTTTCATTGCTGACCAAAGGAATATTCACCAAAATGATTTCGATTGAAACGCCCATTGAATTGAAAACGTTAATAAAACAAATTTCCCTTCAATGAAACTATTCTGGATTTTTTAACCTATCATCAAAAAATAGAAGGCATCAAACTATGATAAATATATATAGTCTATTCTATGGGCCAGCGCCTGTGTTTCATAATGGTTATTACTAACAATCTGAATATTTGTGTGTCTTCATTTTGACGAGACGCCCAACTTTTTCCTCTACGAAAATTCTCGAATAGTGAGAGCTATACAGTATAGAGGCGTCAAAAGTGTTAACTCTCGTAAAATTGACGATTTCCGAGCGTAGAACTGGAAAAACGTCCCTCAATTTGTCGGACAATGTGACCAGTTCATAAGGGAAATATTTGCTAAGCAACATTGAAAAAATTATCCGTCAGTAATTATTGTTTCAGACCTAGTTGTTGATACATGTTAGGAGTGGGGGTCGTGGGGGGACACTTTGATTGAATCATCATTTTTGTAGGACAATTATTGCTTTCATTTGTAATAAAATTGTTTCAAGATTTAA
>CM024241.1:34226433-34301682 GCA_013421045.1 Propylea japonica | reverse complement strand
AGTCGTTTTTAGAAATAACTAACTAAATATCAAACGAGTGGTAAATTCAACCAATATTCGTCGAATGAAACTTGTTTAGAAAATATCATTTGAAAAACGTACTTAATTATAAAGAGAGCCTAGTATTTTTCTAATCAATAAAAATCGAATTGAGTTCACAAAGTTCATATTTATATCACTTTTCTAGCTGCCTGTTCTAGAAAAAGCGTGTAATGACATAGTTACTCAAAGGACGGAATTGAGCTACATGTCACAAGTACAAGACCACCATGGAACATCCATTAAATAAAAATTTATTACAGACTCACTCGAATCTCCTGTAGATTAAGAACTTGTTTGGACATCGATAACAACGTCACTTTTCCGGAGGCATCAATCATTATTCAACAAGATACAAACTACCAATACAGACACACCATTGTATTCCTATGATTCAAAAAATCAAAACTTACTGCAATCGGCAAAGAAAACCTGCCGGTAAAATTCGATTTACCGAGCTTCCACCTGTCACAATTTACATTTTCCTTATTTTTCACATTTTAAATTTATCTTTTCCTCTTTTACATAGTTCTTTTCTTTCACAATTTCACCGGAGTTCTTTATCTGTTCGATTTCGTTCTTTTCACTTCGACGCTGTCAAAATCGAAAAGGCAGCACTCGCCCTCGCACGCGTTATTCTCTATTTCATGGTCGGGACAGGTTAACGAAAACAAACATTGACTCACGAGTGAAAAGGAAATTGAATAATCCGAAAATTGCGTCCGAAGAATCGATATTTCGTATCTGCCATATGTGCGATTATACAGAGAGGGGCGCATGGAAATCCGCATATTATCAATAAATATGCATTTTTATTAAATATGATAATATTGTTTTCGAATCCACTTCTAGGTACTTTCACCACATGGTTCGGAATTGTCGAAACTCGGATATTAACTCTTGAATAGTAGGTTCATCTGCACGTTTTTCTATGCTCATTCTATTCCGTACGGTATTAATTATATTTGTAGCGTCAATTTCTACTTTCGTCAGATGATGGACCATAAATCATGCAGGTTATTGAGGTAGGTGTAGGTGATACTTTCTAAAATTCGGATGTTAATTGTTGACGACAAAATTATCGTTGGTGATAACAAACTCATGTAATTTTTTTATAGAATTGAAGAATTCTTATCAATTTGGAGAAACGACTGGAAGACCTGAGTTTGACGTAATATTCTACGAAACAATTTCCATTGCAAACAACATCATACCCTTGCACCCTTGTATATAGAGAGTTTCCCAATAAGAGGTGTTATTTTGATATTGAAAGAAAAATGTCATTTTTCAATGTAAATGATCGGATGTTTATTTCATTATAAAGAAGAAGCTATGCTGTTAATAGTGGAAAAAAACATTAGGCAAATGACCACCACGACCACGCTTATAGGAATATAGGACCATATCCTTTTAATGAAATTTTCCATAACCAAATCGCAAAGTGGCTGCCCTATTTCCTCGATAACCTCGCGAATTCCATCTTTGAGGTCTTGAATCGACGCTGGGATATTGGCGTAGACCTTATCTTTCACGTGGCCCCAAAGGCAGAAGTCGCAAGGTGTTAAATCACAAGATCTCGGTGGCCAATTGTGATCACCTCTTCGAGAGATAACACGGTCCGGAAACTTTTCCGCAAAAGATCGGCACGTAGCGCCGTTTTGTTGAAAGTAAACGTTGTCCAGATCAATAATATCCAATTTACGGTGTAATGACGTTTGTGAAATGCCTAATTCCAAAGAACGACGAGGAATGAACAAACCTGGGTTTTCTTCAACACTTTAGGCTACAGCAGCCATATTCTCGGCTGTTCTTGAACGACGTGCTCATGTTTTATTTTTCACATCACTAACTTGTCCCAACAGCTCGAATTTTTCCACCAATTTCTTTATTGCGGTCCGACAAGGTGCTTCACGAGGACCCAAAAATTTTCGTTTCTGCCAAATTTTCACCATTTTTATAGTGAATTTTAATAATTTCAATGCGTTATTGAAGCGTGTATCGTTCCATTTTTATTAATGGCGTAGTTTCTATTTGTCAAATGTCAAAAATGACAGCTTCAAACGTGACATCTACCGAAAAAGCAGGCTATTCAAAATAACAGCTCTTATTGGAAAACCCCTTATTAGGAAAACGATAATTCGAATTTGAATGCCCTGAAAGCTAATGGCTTCATCCATTCCTTTTACGAAAGGAAAGGTACAAATATCCCAAGTAGCCTTAAATTTGAATAGGAAAGTTGAATTCATAAATGGAAAATATGGAACCAATAACTTTTAGGATATTCAAATTTGAATGATCGTTTTCCCAATATGAACTCATAAGGAATTTTTTCATTTTTTCACACAAATTTCAATAGGAAAGTTGGGTCCGACGATATGTTGATAATATCATGTTCTTCTTTTTCTACGATCTAAATTTTGATTTCACTACAAGAAACACTTTTCTATATGACATCTCGTATATCGTGTTACATTCTGTTGGATTTTTCTTTTCCTTTCATTACAACACACCTCTTAAAAATATGTACCACGTACAATGCTGGCACCTGAGAAGCGAACGACTCTACGCATATTTGGCATATTTTAGTTGATTAAATCAGGCTTCGACACAGAATAGCTCTATTCTCTGGATTTGGATTGCTATAGTTCATGAATGTGTTAAACCCAAGTGCTTCGCCTGTTCATTTTTGAAGGATCGCAAGTAGAGTCCCATTTTTTTTAATTTCGAGACAAGTTACAATTGTTAAAAATTTACCGTTCAGTTGCATTGTTCATATATTCTGACATTTTTGTTGTCAACGAAAGTGCAATAAAGCAATAGATATACAGGATGTATCTGAATTACACCGAAAAAAAAAGTTCCTCAGACCATTTTATGAAGAAATGTTCCCACAAATGAAAGTCCGGACATGCATTATTTCCAAGATACAGGGTGTTCGAGTTTTACTCAAGTACTTACTAGAAAAGTGGTACGCCACTGAGATATTTCAAACTGAGAATTATTTTCGAATTCTTCGTTCAATTTGTGACGAAAAATATCTGCTGCCTTTTTTTCGTTTGGGGCGCCGTTTTTATGTCAGAAAATGAAGCATCTTTACGCATATTCATAGTAGAACGTTACGTTAAAATGTTTCACTTTTCAATTAAAAACGGCGCAACACACGAAAAAAAGGGAGGAAGAATTTTTTGTCACAAATTTAACGAAGAATTCAAACATAATAGTTAGTTTAAAATATCTCAGTGGCGTACCATTTTTTTATTCACTTTTCAAATAATACACCCTGTATGTTGAAAACATTGCATTTATATGAACCTTTTTTCATAAAATGATCGTACAAACGAAAAGGGGAGATTCCTTAAGTGAGTTTTAGAAAAAAGTCCCATAAACATGGAGTCGCAAACGTTTCGTTTTCGAGATACAGAGTGTTGAAGTTTGAATTTGTAGTAGTCTAACTACATTCAAAAAAATAAATAGCCACAAATGCAACCACCTTCACTAAAAAAAAACAATCGTTCAATAATTTGATGTGTCAAAACTGGCACTGAATTCATTCACCACAGATTATAAACTGGCCTTCCTATCATAGTTACGAGAATTTCGAGAGAATCGTTCAAAATTTTTTTTCTCGAAATTGTTGGTAGATACGACAAAACTACAAGAGACCGAAAAGTTTAGTATAAGAACAAAGCTTCTTTTTGCATTTTTTCAAATTAACAGTTGCTCACCAAAAAAAAGTTCTACAGAAGAACAGGTGGCAGTGTTCCAGAAAAAATATCACCCTGTAGATCTTCTATCGAAATTGCCATGTCACGAGGTGAGAACTCTCATATGTAATATCTATGCCAAATTTCAGTTGAATATCTTGTGAAGTGTAGATACTATGAGAAAAAAACTTGAAAAAAATTAAAACTTCAACACTCTGTATCTCGAAAACGAAACGTTTGCGACCCCATGTTTATGGGACTTTTTTTTTAAACTCACTTAAGAAATCTCCCCTTTTCGTTTGTACGTTCAATTTAGGAACACCCTGTATAGAAGCCATAATTACCATGGGAAAAAATCGTTCAAATTTATTTCGCTTCCCGCCACTACTGAGTGTCCTAAATTCGTTGTCTAGTGAGGGGATCTCGGAAACCCGATGAGCTAGAACAAAATGTAATGAAGAAAAATTGATAACTTCAATGAATTTTACTGAAAAAAGTGCCTGTATAATGTTTTAGTTTCATGCTTATGACTTCAGTAATAAAGAAGTTATGAAAACTTTTCATTTGACGCCAATTTTCTCTAATAGCTCGAAAACGGTTTGACTTAGAAGGTTACGGTTTTCACCAAATGAATTCTCTCAAAAATCGAGCCCGAAAATGTGCCACTAATTTTGTTCTAGCTCATCGGGTATCTGAGATCCCCTCACTAGATAACGAATTTTGGACACCCGGTACATAACGTTATCTTCAGTTCAATTGTAAATATTTTCGAATGAAAAAACTATATTTTCCATAACAAATGCTGATAACCTTGCTAAAATTCCGCCTTGTTTACGTCACGAAAATGAGATCCGAACACGTCCGATGCAGAAATATACATCAATCTAAAAGTCATATAGGTCTCTGGCAAAATGTCAGAAGGCACATTCCCCAAAAATAATTAACAACATTGATATTTTCAGATAAAATAACTAGGTCAAGACAGCGTAGGTTGTTAGTTCCACCAGTTCCACCTAACACGGTTTCTTTTATTACTTTATTATCATGGAAAATGGAAGTTAGACACAATATTACGAAGTAGGAATGCTTCTGAGTAAACATTATATTGTTCAGGAATTTCACGTATTATTCACCTTCTGCAGATTAAGATATAATAACATGAATTAAGATGAGAATAATAATCGCCTGTAATAAAAACATAAATATTAACACGTACTCAGAGTATCTGCAGACAGCATTTTCGAGCTTTTAGCTTACGTCAGTGCAGATATACAGCTCTGATTGTCTGAATCATTCGGGGTACTCCAGTTCGCATATAAATAAAATTTAAGAAAAGTCCTGAAACTATTACCTCAAAATTTTATATGGGATTCGAGATTGATACCAAATATATAAATGCTGAATCTCAACACAATCGTAATTATATTCGTGAAATTATTCAAAAAATGAAATATGTAAAAAATAAATAATTACAAAAATTAAATTCTATGGTACTGATGAAGCTATCCTCTCAAAATTTTGCATGAACATTCAGTATATCAGTTTTGATTCACAAAATAAATTTCACTTGAATCGGTTACTCTGTTATGGAAATATAGAGATTCTTCTTTTCAATATTCCAATTGAATTTTCTATGGTTCTTTTAAAACTATGGGCACAAAATTTCGCATGAAGATTCAGTATATCAATCTTCATTCACAGAAAAAATTTCACTCTAATCGGATATTCTGTTATGTAGATATAAAGATTATTCTTTTGAATATTCTGTTCTGTTAAAACTATGGCCTCGAAATTTTGGATGAACATTCAAATGTGGAGTTTTTTTTCAATATTCCAATTGAATTTTCCATGGTTCTGTTCACACTTTGGCCACAAAATTTAGAATTAGGCTTGTTTTCAACATCTTGAATTCGGCCGTAAAATTTCATTCTGATTGGTTTCGTATTTTCTGAGATATTGAGGAACGAAAATTTTGAATGGCCATATTTTATGGAAAACCCTATACGATTTGGCTGGTTAACGAACTTAACCGAGCTATTTGGGACCCGAACTAATCCTGAAAATTTCAATTCTCTAGGACAATCCCTTCTGAAGTTATTGTGCTAAAAGCCGGACGGCCTCACGGACAGAATTAAATTTAACCATGAATTCGTCATCAGGGAGTCTAACCCTATCGTTTGAAACCATTTTCGTCTCAAAAATCGAAATTTACAGACATTTGGGCAAAACGATATAGCACTGTTTAAGTAGAACCAGCGCTCAAAAATTGAAGGGGTGTTTAACGTATACGAAACTGAACAATTCTTCTTCAAAATGGCCTCTACTACACTCACAAGATAGTTCATATGCAATTTTCGGTTAGTTGGTTTTCATTATCAGGTTTTACTTTGGAGAGATTGGCCCAGATGGTACCTTGAGTTTTGAAAGCAGATCTCACATTGGATTTGTTTTCATTTCTCCTAATATTTCCAGTTATACAAAAAAGCATTTGAATGCTGGCCGAAACGTTGAATACAATAAGAAAATAATATGGAAATAACCCAAATAATATTTCAGTAAATGTTTCATCGAAAAGAATTTCACTTCATGTTACTTTAAAAATGTACACCACCTAAAATGAACAATTGCAATAATTCATTAGAAATGCGTAGTTTGGTTCACGGTTGTCTGATTAAAATCTAAGAACTATTTACACTTAATACCTGAAAACAAACAAACAATTTCAAGCATTCTTAGCTATGCTCTCAACCTTACAATTCGGTATCATCGAAACCATAAATAAATTCTAGCTGAAAAGCAATCGAGCCGATGAAAACCAAATCGGGTTTAATTTATACAGCTGGAGTTCTAATTTCAAATGGCAAATATATTCATACATTAATAACGAGTACTTGAAACTTGACCACTAGACGTGTACTTTTTAATGATCAATCTCAATAATCTCAATAACTAACAAATCAAACCGAGCATGACTCCTGCGAATATCTTGAAACGTACGAGTTTAGAAGAATTATGAATACTTCAATGAAATAAATATTACAATTTATAATTGGCGAATAGTGTCGGTTGAAGCATATATGTCAAGGAGTAAGAAGTGGATTATTTTCGTTAGAATTTACCTTGAATGCGTCCAATTCAATTCAATTAAACTCGATTACATCGTAGAAATCCCACATTTATCCTGTTATATCGAGCTTCCTGATCGATAAAAAATTTAAAATATACACAGGAAAAATTGATGAGCTCTTCGTTTGAAAAAGTTGGTAATTTTGCAAAACTATTCGATATATCGATATTCGTTGTGCTGTACCGGGTGTTCTAAATTCGTTGTCTAGTGAGGGGATCTCAGAAATCTGATCAGCTAAAACAAAATGGGTGGCACATTTTCGGGCTCGATTTTTGAGAAAATTCATTTGGTGAAAACCCCAACCTTATAAGTCTAACCGTTTTCGAGCTATCAGAGAAATTGAAATGGCGTCAAATGAAAAGTTCTCATAACTTCTTTATTACTAAAGTTATAAACATGAAACTAAAACATTATACAGGCACTTTTTTCAGTAGAATTCATTGGAGTAATCAATTTTTCTTTATTACATTTTGTTCTAGCTCATCGTTTTCATAGATCCACTCACTAGACAACGAATTTAGGACCCGGAACATGGTGGGCAAAATTCGTTGTCTACCGAAGGGATCTCGGGAACTATAGCAGCTAGAAGAGAACTGATAACAAATTTTCGGCCTCTTTTTTCCTGACTAATCTGAATATGAGAACAGATCCAGCATACCTTTCATAGATTTTGAGTTATTAATGAAAATTGAGAAGTTGCCATTTTCAATAATGCTGAATAACTCGCTTGTTTGAACTCTTATTCGAAATTCGTTGTTATGGGTCAATTACATTGAGATACTTTACAAGCCGCTACTGAGCTAATTTATTAACTGATTGTATATTCGCTTAGTGTTCTCGTGTTCACAAGCCAACAATCTGATTGTAAAAAAGCTGCGACTAAAATTGAAAGCTTAGCTACTTTACACGCTAAATCGCTGGCGTTTTGGCTTGTTCGCATGTAAACATAACAGTTGCTACTAAACAATCTGTGAGTTCTCATCTACTCGGTGGTTCCTGGTTCTTAAATTTGAAAACGTATTTGACATTTATCTTAGATCCTTAATAACGATACAAACATAAACCTCACGTGGATCGCTAGATTGTTGGGTACTCAGCGAGTAGACAGTTTTTTGTGTAATCATCATAATCTCACAAGCTAATTCACTCGCTTCTAAATTCGTTCAGTAGCAACTTGTAAAGTATCTCAATGTAATCGACATTCTACAGGCACTCTTTTAAGGGTAATTCAAATATAATATGATTGTTTTTTTTGTCCAGCCATTTTCGTCAAATGAGTAGGATTTTTGATTTTTCAAATGTTTACTGTGATCAAAAGTTCTATCATCTGGTTGAAAACCTTTGAATTGTTATTCTAGAGTTATAGATGGGTCAAAAACCATTTGAACAATAAGCCCTATTTACAAACTTAACCGAGCCTTTCAGACCCTTCGCCTGCTCTCAATATTAAGCCTCATTGCATTACTCGGATCTCTGAATTCGAAAATTTTCAAAAAATGAAATTTTAAATCATTATATCGACCAAATCATTAAAAACCACTATCGGTTAAAAAGTTGGAACTAACAATTTGCAAAACCATCGCACAAGTGCGAAAAAATTAAAAGACCTATTTCTGGGAAGTTATCAGTTCAGTTCGCAAACATGGAAAAACCATTCAAAAATTTCTGTTCAGAATTCTGAAAAAATAAAAAAACTCCTTGAATCATTGACACGATTTTAATATTAATAAACAACCCATACATGGTCATATCCATGACTTCGCTTGGGTGTTGAATAAACAAATACCAACCGAGCATATCACAATTTATGTTTTATTTTTTGAAGTCATTGTTCGCAAGTTTCTCAGTTGAATCATCACCTGGCCTACACACAATGATGAATGAATTCAATATGAAAAACAACTTTTTTCCAGTTCACTCGGATATTTTAATATACAGGGTTGGGCGATATTCTGGAACAACCTTCATATGCCTCAAAAAGAAATGGTATCGAGTAATATAATTCGGAGATAACCAACTGTGAAATTTGATATGGAAACAAACTTGAGATTGGGCTCAATATAGAGATGAATGAATTAATTTATCATAACCTTGATCGAATACAGAACAAAAGTTAGATGGTGTAAACACGATCCATCTCATGGCCAAGGAAGGACAAAAAGGAAGTAAAAAAATTTTTTTTCGAGATACGTTTGTTGAAGTTTTACTTAGAAACTTACTACAATATATTCATTTATTTTTCTGAAATCGTTCGAGATATGCGAATGAAATTTGGTGGATTGCCGGAGGTTGTTATTACGCATTTTCTGACATACAACTT
Organism: Propylea japonica; assembly: GCA_013421045.1. Taxonomy (NCBI): domain Eukaryota; kingdom Metazoa; phylum Arthropoda; class Insecta; order Coleoptera; family Coccinellidae; genus Propylea; species Propylea japonica. Next base: position 34,292,492 of record CM024241.1, on the reverse strand, counting down.
ATATTTATATGTTTAGCATTTCTTCGCATATGGGTAATGATCTCAATTTTTTTCAGGAAAAAAAATTAAGAAAAGCCCTGAACAGGAGCTTCTCAGCGCTCGTTCTTTGGTGGAGCAATGAGACTATTACCTCAAATTTTTTATGGGATTTGAGATTGATACCAAATATATAAATGCAGAAGCTCAGCTCAATCGGAATCATATTCTGGAAATTTTTCAAAAAATGAAATTTGTGAAAAATAAATTATTACAAAGATTAAATTCCATGATTTTGATGATGGGAGCTTCTTGAAATTTTGCATGAACTTTCAGTATAACAGTCTTAATTCACAAAATAAATTTCACTTGAATCGGTTATCCTGTTATGGAAATATAAAGATTCCTTTTTTCAATATTCCGATTGAATTTTCTATGGTTCTGTTTCGATGGGAGATATTGAAAATAAATTTTTTGAACATCTTGACTTAGCGCCGGTACAACATAATATTTTATGTGTTGTAAATATGTGTTGAGATGTTTTATTTTTTGCCTGAAAATGGCGCCCCAAACGAAGAAAATGGAGGAGAGTTTTTTGATCACGAATTGAATGAACAATGCAAAAATGATTGTAAGTTTAAAATATCTCAGTGGCGTATCATTTTTCTGAGTAGTCTGATGCATCATAATGAAACAATTGTCATTTATTTCAACTCTTGTGGCTTTTATCACCTTTTCACCTGCGTGTTGAAAAATATTATATCCCTCCAAACAACCTGACTTATGATTTCCGAATTTGCAATACTTCGACAAAATATATTAGTTATTTTTGACTTGGGTTTTAAGACCTTAGTCGACATTCAGATCTTTCTAATATTGAGCTATGAAGTATATCAACATTAAACCTGAACACAACAAATCAATTGTACCTAATGAATTATCATTACCTTTATATTGACAAGATCCCTGTCCGGCAAATGAAGAACATTATTCAAACTATACCGAAAAAGAGTCCCATAGATGGACGGATCGTTTGACACACACGTCATTTTCATCACAAAACTGTCACAGACCATACCGCGATCACAGAAATACCCAACAAAAAACACCGAAAGCAGTAGAAAACAACACAAATCTGTTATTTTCACCAGTTACGATTTGAAACGAAATAAGGAAAAAGAATAGGTCTAAATTCCATTGTAGCGATATACAGAACAAACACTGTGGATGAATAAAGAAACGATAAGGTTAATGATAGAAGTGCAATAATTATCCTGTATATTTTGCGAACGGCAAATACACAGGATGTTTCATAAATATCGATTGGGCAAAATACGTCAAGGTACTCACAGATTTAACAGAGACTTTCGTTTTTTCGTTCTACTTGCATCACCGTATCAAATTCAGGTGCATAGATGCGGAATTGGTACACAGGAAGGATATTTGGTAAGGTCATTGGAGGAAGGATTGGGCATTTTTTCGTGCTATTATTTCGTTGATTAAAGTAAGGTTTCTTGATTTATCATGAAAACTGAAAGTTTTTATTTTAACCACTCCTATAGAGTAATATGTCAATTATTAAACTAATTTCTATGTGTAATAGTAGCTATAACACAACCGTAGACATGTCTATGAACCGAAAAGCGAGTGTTATAATAACACCCGCCCATAACACCCGCTAATAAAAATACCTAGGAAAAATTAAATTGCTTACAAAAAAAATAAATAAAAAGTAGGATCGATCCGGAAATCTATGTCAGCCATCAAGATAACGTTCTAGCGATTCATTCCAGATTTATTTTTGGAAAGCGTCAATTTTTGAAGTTGCGAAAGTACTTGATTTGATAAGTTAGAGTCTCTGATTTGATTCCCGACCACAGAGTACAGAGGTTTGACGGTTGGACGAAATGTTGTCAACGCTTTTGACAACTGTTCAAAATTTTTTGAAAGCAGATTAATTCGAATTTTACTGAAGAAGTCGTGGATAGAGTATAGTATTCAATTCGCGGTAATGCTCAAAACACACTTGATGAATTACACCACTCGTCTGACGGCTCGTGGTGCAAAATTCATCTACGTGTGTTTTGACCTGCATTACCGCTCATCGAATAATATACTATTACCATAGATTCCTTGTATAAAAAAATTGTAACAGTGAAACAATTTTTGCTATAATTTTTTCACATGTCTATTAAGAGTTTCGATTTTTGAGGCAGGAGTAGTCTGAAAGGAATTGGTTTGACAAACAGATAAAAAACCGAAATCCAAAATAATTCTGGCTATCGTACGTAAACACTCAAAATTAAAAAAAAATTAAGAAAAGCCCTGAGCAGGAGCTTTTGAGCGCTCTTTCTTGGTGAAGCAGAAGATTATCACCTCAAAATTTTATATGGGATTTCAGATTGATACCAAATATGTATATAAATGAGGATTCTCAGCACAATCGGAATTATATTCTGAAAATTATTCGAAAAATGAAATATGTATGTAACAAATAAATAATTACAAACATTTGATTCTATAGTTCCAAATGAATTCTCTATAGTTCTGTTCACTCTGTGGCCATAAAATTTTGCATAAAGCTTGTTATCAGATTCTTGCATTTGGCCGTAACATTTCATTCCGATTGGTTTCGTATTTTCTGAAATATTGAAGATCACAAATTTTTAACGGCCATATTTTATGGAACACCCTGTACGATTTGGCTGGTTGAAGAACTTAAGCGAGCCATTTGGGACCCGAACTCATCCTGAAAATTTCAAGTCTTTAGGTCAATCCCTTCGAAAGTTATTGTGCTAACGGACGGCCCCACGGATAGAATTGAATTTGACCACGAATTCGTCATCAGGGAGTCTAACCCTACCGTTTGAGACCATTTTCGGATCAAAATTCGAAAAATTACAGACATTTGGGCAATACGATATAGCACTCATTTGAGTAGAACGAGCGCTCAAAAAGAGCTAGAGTCAGAAGTTAATATAATAAGTTCGTCAATGGGCCCAATCTGTCAGATAGTTCTCGAGTATCAAAAAATTTTTGCTTCAAAACTAAAAATCCTATAAATGGTAAGAAGGCTTCTGAAATATGATAACCCCCAAAATGGAAATTTATATTATGTCAAATATCTGTATATTATGTATTTCAATCAAGAATATATACACAATTCATAATGAGGTCGAGAGGAAAAATTGCTAATCAACTCATTTAGTAATCGCTGTCATTCATTAACCAGAAGATTAAATAATCATCAGGTATTCTATTGTATTCCTTATTCGGAATAAATTAATGAATACATTTCACTGCATCTTTTTGATGATCATTGCACTTTGCGATATTTGGATTTTTTTTATTTTCCGATTCATTCGGTTATAAATCGAATGTTGTAAGGAGTCCTAAACTGCTTATACAAATTGCAATTGATAGATCACAGCTGACAAATTATTGGACGAATATCAAACAAGAGAACACCGTAAAAATTTCGAAAACAAAGGTTTGATACTTCTTCCAAACACATTATTGAAACTGAGAGGAATGCCAATTCGCTTCATCAATAAACCCGAAATAGCAAGCTATAGTAACAAAGTCGATGAGTCGAAAACACATGTTTTATTGTGTAATGGTGTCTATGTCTATGCAAAACGGGTCTAAGTGCCAAATCAGTTGTACCTACTGAAATATAGCGTAAGATATCTCTTGAACAAAAAATTTTAAAAAATTGCAGTAACAGATGGAACCTAAAATTCCGTGTTCCATTAATATTCGAAAATTTTAAACTGGAGATTATTGCAAGATTAGAACAGATTAATATTCTGTGATAAAAAGGTTTCATCTTACGCACATTTGTTGTAATTCTATTTGTTTAGTTGTCTAAATATCATGTTCTTGTGGTCATACGAAGTTATCTGTAGTGTTTATCTATCATTTTAAAATCAGTTCTTCTATATTTAGTACTTCACTGTTATTAAAAGCCGTACACAAGAATCCACATAAAATTTTTAGACCACTTTGCTTCTATAACAATTTGTCCTTAGCAATATTTGTTAAGATAAGTTTCCTTTCAAGCTATTCAAATTCGAATGAAGTACTTAGTTCGTTTCTTTCCGGAACAGTTAACAGTAACACTTGAAGAACAGAGAATATTTCTTCATTTTTCTAATGATACGTCTGAGTCATTGATACTCAGAATTCTATGGTTGTCTCTTGGTGCCTTTTTGAAACACTCTGGCTTATGGCCGACTGTAAACACGATAACTTCCGGTAAGGAACGACTTCAAAACTTCGGCCGAACTCTGATTATCCATCATCAGAGAGTTCTACCATTCTCTACCTATAGACTTGTGGGCAAAACTATGGAATTGGATATTTAGGATGAAATACCACTATTAAATCTATGGGAGATGATTACCCTTCAAAAGGGTCCTGTAGCGGTCTTAGAAGAACAGGAGATTCGAAAAATCATAACTTATAATGCCAGACCTGGTTTGAAACACCCTCCTGGCCCAAGAGCATGAATTAAGTATTTTGTATCTAAATATTGAAGATATTTATTCGAGTATTTTTAAGTTTCAGTTTTGTAAAAACGACGAGACAGGGTTTTTTCTACTGAGGTTTTTCCATGTGCTACCAAACGCCAGAATAGAATGGTACCCCGTTTTGCACCAACCTCAGCTAGGGACTTTTTTGTTTCATGTATTGTATTTTGTTAGCTCTCAATTCAAAAGAATATATGTACTCTTCCTCTAGAAACAAGCGCGCAAAAACGAAAAATCTCTAAGTAAACAATTTCAAAAACCAGCTATAACATGCATTTTAAGATAGTGTTGAGAAATTTGAGGAGGGATATTCCCCACGATGAGATAGTTATGAACAAATCTATGAATCATACTCTTATGTATGCATGTCATTAGGCAGTAGACCACGTTATTTTGGGCACGTAAACCCGTACTGTAATAGAATAATGGAGCAATTCAATATCAGCATCTGTCGTTCCGTTTTCTAAAGGCATGAATACAGGCACACTTTCAAAACTATGATGAATGTTGAATATGAAAGTTTTAGAAGGCTAGCAATAATTGGGTACATTGTACCTAATTCAAATTATAGCTTCATTAGATTTCGAAGATGTTCCAATGAAAACATTTTTGAAACGGTGATTTACGAGTAACCCCCAATTTTCTGGAAAACGACTAAGTATTATTGATAATTAGAGACCGGATTATATGCAACATAAAAACGTTGTTATATTATGCATGCGAGTATGGATGAAAAATGCTTGAAATATGCACGAAAATAGGCAAAATATGAACGATAATATACAGAATATGTAATATTGAATAGTGAAGTTGGAAAACTAAAAAAAGAGAAGTAATTTTTTTTTCAAAATCAACATATCGATAACTCTTAATGATATGGTATTTATATTTAATGTTTTTGTAAAGGTTTACAATTAAATATTGTTCCAAATTTTCAATTTTTTTTTTTCAATTTTTCAATTTTGTCGATCATTTCGAATATTTTATATGTAGAAAAGGTTCGCTTCACATCCACAGACGTAACTGGGGGGAACTTGAACCTTGGTGCTATGTTATCCCTTACAGTTTCAGGTAAAACGTCTGCCGTTCCGTTAATAAAACTATCGATAAGAGACAAATCTTCGAAACCTGGCAATGCTAATGGCAACGTTCATTTGGCGTATTTTACTCATTATTTGGATACTTTCGTAGCGCGCGGCTACTAATACTGCGTTCCGGAATACGATAAAAATGATTCGCAAATCTGTCAGTCACAATTATTAGTAGGATTACTCAATAGAAATCATATTTGATGAAATTTGGTCAAATTCATCACTTTTATCGCATTTCGGAACGCAGGGAGGAAAGAAAAGATTTACCGATAATATGCATCATAACTAGATCTTTTTTTAATTTGCATTGTATCTTCATGAAAATTAACTACTGCTACTTACTAGATGGAAAATTCCAATTTGAATATACATACACTATCATCACATGGATCCGTATCTATTCAAGATTTGATTTGGCCTATATGAACTTTTCTTTTTTCTTCAGATCAAACGATATTGAGTGAGATGATACCTGAAAAAGAAAAGGAACATTAACAATTGTACAGTGATAAGGAAGCTGTTCTGAATAGATGCAATAAAGTGATTTTTAGAAACGACATAATAATGATTATAATGCCATCACATTTCTTTCAAAATTTTCCACAGAACACTGAATTAAAAGCCTATACTGAAATAGTAAATGAAACTTATTCGTAAGTTACTTCATAACTATTTCTTCCGAAAAAAATCGAAACAACACGTTCCTAAGAAATATTTTGAAAAAAGCATAAACATTTTGAGCCTCACTAAAACATCAATCTAGAATTTTCTTGTCATTTTTGAGCGCTCCTTCTAAAAGTCTGTAATTTTCGAATTTTGAGTCGAAAATGGTATTAAACGATAGGGTTAAACTCCCTGATGATGAATCTTGTAATATACTTGTATTACTTGTATCATTGCGCATCCTCATAATAAGTGGGGATGTCATGTGTTGTATGATACGAACAGATTCAATTTTCAATGTTACGGCCAAATGCAAGATGCTGATTTTTTCTGTGAATAAAGATTGATATTAGCCCCGTTTACACGTACACTCCGAAACGACGCTCCTGTAGCGTCGCTCCGATGCGGCACTCCGGAACGGCGTTCCAGGAGCGTGAGGATTGATGCGTGGTCGTCAAATGGAGCAACACTTTTGGATCGCGCATCGATGCGGCAGATTTTACTGTACGCTCCAAAACTCTCCGTGTGAATGCAAAATACAACAGTTTTGGAGTGGAGCGTGGAATTTCCGCTGTGGCGGAAACTCCACGTTCCGTGTTCTCTTATAAATACCAGTCAGTTGATTCGAATACCCGTAAGTCAACAGTGTGGTGAACATGAATTTGAGAAAAAGGAAGTCTATTGCTTGTTTAGGCCTGTATGTCATCACTGAAGATGAGAAGAATTTGGGTTAAGCAGTGGAGGTTGAATAGAGAGCGTTTTGGTCATATGCCTCTATTAAGAGAACTCCGAGAAAATTATCCAGAAGACTACAGAAATTACTTAAGAATGGATGACATAACTTTTTATTTTCCATAAACACGAAAAGCTTTTCTACATGTTCATAAATAATTCTGAATTATCCCTATTCCTCATTGTGTATGTAGGTACAGGTGAAAATGAGCCGAATTCAAGTTTATAAACATAAATAAACATTTCCAACTACGAAAATTCGAGAGAACGATAAGCATCTTCTGCTACATATCTCGGCAGAGCGGAGTGTCCGTGTGAATACGACGTTGATATCACAAACCAGCACATCTGGCACGTCGCATCAAATCGACGCTTTTGGACTCACGATGGTCTAGCATTCACACGCACGGGAATGGAGTTAAGGAATGGAGCGAACGCTCCAAAACTGCCAGGAAAACTGTCCGTGTAAACGGGCCTATACTGAATCTTAATGCAAAATTTTGTGTTCATAGTGTTAACACAACCATAGAAAATTCAATTGAAATATTGAAAGAAAAATCTTTATATTTCCATAACAGAACATGAGAATGAAAACTACTATACTGAATGTCCATGCAAAATTTCAAGGTGATCGCATCATCGGAACCATATAATTTAATTATTGTAATTATTTATTTTTTACATATTTCATTTTTTAATAATTTTCAGAATATAATTCCGATTGTGCTGAGATTCTGCATTTATATATTTGGTATTAATCTCAAATCCCATATAAAATTTTGAGGTAATATTCTTATTGCTCCACCAAAGAACGAGCGCTCAAGCTCGGGGCTTTTCTCAAATTTTTTCATGATTGTTCGAGTTTCTGGTGTTGAACATTACTAAGCAATTTCATGGACAATTATTAAGCCAATTAGAATTATCGGTATAGTTTTGGCAGAAATAGGTACGGTATTTTTGAAACAGTTCACTTCAGCTCTGAAATATTTTCGGTTTCAAAGTCCTCTAGATAGGTCCTTCTCGCCAGTGATTTATGGCTGACTAGTTGACAGACACCCTGTAGATCCATTTTGATAAGAAATCACCAACCCCTATAAAATTCCCATTCTAATCAGAATCAGGACAGTATAACTACTCCTGTAACATTTAAAGAGCACATAGCGTGCCTCATGTGTGAACCGAGCATTACATTGTTGAACTCGAAAAGCGGGCCAAAAGTTGTTCCAACTTGATAGTGAGGATACTACAAACTGATTAATTTCATTGAAAAACCGGCTGTCGCATTAAATTCGTGATCATTTACTCGCATATTTTAATTTTAGAATTCTCGACATAGATAATTCTATTTATAACGGTCTAAGGCTTCGGTTGTAGGTTTAGAAGAATTCACGATTATCGGACTGGAGCCATTTGGCTTCTTTATGATTTAAAAAATGGGGAGATTCAATTCTTATTATCCTTCAAGGCTTGTTATTTGGTTTAGCATTCTATTACTGAAGACTGATGAAGTGAAGCTGTGAGCCTGAATTGAATCTATTGAAAATAATTGAAGGAAAATTTGACGTTGTCAGAAGCTTTTGGGCACTTGTTCATATTGGAAAAACGATAATTCGAATATACTGAATATTCTAAGAGCTATTGCTTTTTTTTGTACTCCACTATGAATTTTCAAAATTTTTTTTCCTTGAAGAAGGCGTTCCTTCTGGAAGTTATCGAACTTAACTAACTAACTTACTAAGGAACAATAGTAAATTTTAAATTTTCAAGGTTGATTCAAAATTTGAAATGAGTTGAATTAATAACTGAATCAAATTCAATCGAAGCTCTCAGGATATTCAAATTTTAAATTGTGTTTTCACAATATAAAAAAGTGTGCAGAAGTATCTGCCTTGTATGATGCCAACGATATTAAGGTCATAGAACTATGTCTTAAAGATTTTTAATGAATCGAATTCTCTCTTTCAAGTCGTCAAAAACTATCGGCTCGAAATTGGAAACTTACCCATTAATAGTTATTTAATCAACTAGATCATTAAAGCCAGCTACTAATGGTCAAGGTATTTTAACGCGCTCAGCTCACGCGTGAAAAGTTCGAGACCATTAGTTGCTAGATTAATAACCGAGTTGATTACAAAATTTTTCCGACGATCTCAATATGAATTGTGTATGAATTCTTGATACATACATTTGACATAATATAATTTCTATGTTTCTATGATCCAGTGCAGTTTTGACATTTCTCGTGGTGCTTCTGAATACTCTGTACGGTTGCCAGGAGGATTGCATATTGAAATAGTATAAATTGAGGATTGAAATGAGTCATTAATGATCAATTTCATACATATTTTGTTTGAGGTCTGCGGAAAGCTCTACTTATTTATCTGACAGCTATTTCTACTCGATGTTAATTTCAAATTCATCACAGAATCTTAAATTACCTACTGAATAATTTCTTTCTCTGAAATCAATTTTTGTCAGAAGTCTGAAAAATACTATTAACAAGGGAAGTCATAGTGCAGTATATTTGTGCTTAAAAGAACCCCTAGCGGGAAAGCTTTGGGGTAGTTTTGATATCTTCCATTTTTTATGTTTTTTGAGGTGCTGAAGCCGAATCTGAGGTTTACTAACAAAATTCCGTGACGAAACACAAACAAGATGAAAATTATCATTCTTGGTCAGTTTTTTGCTTATTGCTCGGAAACTATCTACTTTTCGTGAAAACCTTTCCATACAAAATGAAAGTACATAAAATTTCCTACGAATTATACTACCACAGCTTGTTCTGCGACAACCTGTTCTGGCTCAAATTCAGTTTAAAATGAGGTATATTCTAAAATTTATTCTGATTATACGATCCTCTTTTGCATGAATATTCTGTATATCAATCTCAAATCACAAAATGAATTTCACTCCAATCGGATATCTTGTTATGGAAATATGAAGTTTTTTTTTCAATATTGCAATTGAATTTTCAATGGTTCTGTTAACACTATGGCCACAAAATTTCTCATGAAGATTGTTATGAGTATCTTGCACGTGGGCCCAAGATTTCATTTCGATTGGTTCCGTTTTGTCTGAGATATTGAGGAACAAAAATTTTTAATGTCCATATTTTATGAAACACCCCGTACGATTTGGCTGGTTAACGAACTTAGCCGCGGCATTTGGGAACCGAACCCTTCCCGAAAATCTTAAGTCTCTAGGACAATCACTTCGAAAGTTATCGTGCTAATGGCCGGATCTCCCCACGGACAGAATTGAATCAGGGAGTCGAACCCTATCGTTTGAGACCATTTTCGGCTCAAAATTCGAAAATTACAGACATTTGAACAAAACGATATAGCACTTGTTAAAGTAGAACGAGCGCTGAAAAATTGAATTGATTTCGCGAACAAAAATAATGCACAATTGTCCTTGAGTTTTCAACCGTTTTATCGAATTCTTATCTGCAGTAATAAATTCTATTTTATGTATTCACAACCAGTTGTATGATCATGGTACCAAGCATGGTACCATCTAATCTAGTTATTTGTTACAATCAAGAAACAAACTGAACAACAGTTACTGCACTAGATGCAAACATTCAGAATTTCATGTCGTAAGAGTTCTTTCACCTTACGTGCTTTTCCTGAATAATAGGAACCCACACTTAAGTGATGTTATATTTGCATAGAATTTCAGGATGTAAGGAAAATTATGAATTCTACCACTTCCTTGCGATCTCGCTTTCTTTGAATAGAATCAAGAAAAGCATAAAAACCGTTGGCATTATTATGTTCCTCATCAACGCCACATAACTTTATAATTCTACTGGATCTGTCATCACATAATTTCCAAAATGCTTCTCATGATTATTTCACATATTATACCTGAAACACTTGATTAGACAGTCAATTAACCAATTGATTCAATGGCAACAAAGTTGAAAAAATCCCTCCCATTATACAGGATGTCCCGGAAAATGTGGAAAGACTCTCAGATTCAGATAGAACATAAAAAACGAAGATGACAAGTTAACATAATTTTTTTTTCTAGCAGCCCTCACTACGAAGATACGACCTCCTCTAAATGATGCCACTGGAAATCCATTTTAGTGCAATAAGTTTCAAACTACTCGATATAATTTGATGAAAATTTGATATGATTATTAGTATTCAGGACCTCTTCAATCACCGCACTCAAATTTCAATTAGCTTGTTTAGTTTACCAGGGGCGGAGTGGGTTGTACATTTTAATGCTTACATTTTTAACACCCTGTATAATAAATAAGGCGCTAAAAAATAAACCTTGAACATTAAGCTAAAGAAAAGGTACTCTTGTTCAGTGTCGATAAAATGAACCGTTTACGAAAAAAAATAATGAAAGAAGTAAGTAATTGAAATTTATTCCACTAAAATGAATTTCCAGTGGCGTCATTTCGGAGATCGTATCTTCGTAGGGAGGGCCGCTACGAAAAAAAATTATATTCACATCTTATTTTTTATGTTCTATCTGAATCCGAGAAATTTCCCGCATTTTCATGGATAGCCTGCATGTATATATTTCCGCTTGGAAAGGAGCACACAAAATTGAAAAAAAAAAATTAAGAAAAGTCCTGAGCAAGTGCTTATGAGCGCTTGTTCAACGATGGAGCAATAATATTACTTCAAAATTTTGTATAGTTAATGAATGCAGAACCTCAGCACGTTCGGAATTATTCTCTGGAAATTATTGAAAAAATGAAATATGTAAAAAAAACATTAATAAAAAAATTGAATTCTATGATTCAGATGAAGCTATCATCTTGAAATTCTTCATTAACATTCAGTATATCAAAATATGCAAATTGTTATGGAAATATAAAGATTCTTGTTTTCAATATTCCTATTGATTTTTCTATGGTTCCTTTAACACTATGGACACAAAATATTGAATGAGGATTGATATGAGCATCTTGCATGTGGCAGCGAAATTTCGTTTCGATTGGTTTCGTTTTATCTGAGATATTGAATAACAAAAATTTTCAATGGCCATATTTTACGGAAAACCCTGCACGATTTGGATGGTTAACGAACTTAACCAAGGCATTTGAGAACCGAACTGAAAATCTAAAATCTCTAGAACAATCCCTTCAAGGATTACCGTGTTTACGGCTTCACGGACAGAATTGAATTTGACCACGAATTCGTCATCACGGAGTCGAACCCTATCGTTTGAGACCATTTTCGGCTCCAAATTCGAAAATAACAGACATTTGGGCACTCGTTTAAGTAGAACGAGCTCTTATAAACTGCTTTCCAAAATTATTCCACTCAGAATAAGAGGAAGTTATACAGAGGAAAAAGTAACTAACTATTTCTTTTCGCCCAAATCGAATCTGAAAAATTGACAACAAGGTAAATTGATAAGGAAAATCTATTTTTTGTAAAAAAACTTGACTTTTCTTCTTCACTATGGATGCGTAAATGATCACTTTTTTTCACAGTTAAAAAAAGGAAGTTTGAATAGTAACGACACAGAAAGATCACTGGATGCATAGTAATATTGTATAATCTTTAATAATTATATTTCAGACGAAGTGAATTCACATTTACAGTTGTACAAAAATGTTGTTTGTATTTCGTGCGTATAAAATTCGTGTTTTATGGCACATTTGAGTGAATTTTTGGCCTCGACCTGCGGTCTCGACCAAAAATTGACACTCTCATGTCCCATGAAAAAACACTCATTTTACGCACTTAATACAAAAATAACTATTTGGAATTAAGGTACCTAACACTTCCCACCCTACTCAACCGATTTTTTTCTGTAGATCTTCCAAAACAGGCCCTAGTCGTGATAAAATAGGTTTCCGTCTGTAAGTGAAAGTAACCATGGTTCGATTAAGTTGAAGCAGCAGACCATTAAATCTATCTAGTTTATCGCTATTAGACCTAGGAATACTTAATGGAGTAGGTAGTAGTAACATGGATTATAATCAATGCATCGCCTAGATACGAAACGCTATTTACTCGAAAGATCAAAGCACGACTCGATCCAAGAATGCCATTAATAGCTACAAAAATGTAGGTAATAACAGCGAACGATTCGTGAAGTTCATTTTCTGGAACAGAAATTTTGCCGATCGTTTGAATAATTGCTTGATTTGAACATTCTAAATTGAAGTTGTTGAACGATTCGGTTTTTCGATTCGAATCTTGCTGTAAAAAGAGTATTGAATATTCAAGCTAATTGAAAAAGAAAACCCTAACGCGAAATCAGAAACTTTGACGATAATTCGGATATTCTGAGAGCATTTTGCTTCATTCTCTCCTTTTATGAATTGAATTTTACGCTTAAATCTGAAACCCTGAAAATTTTATTTTCAGGGCCACAAAATTTTGCATGGTGAATAAGTATATCAGTTTTCATTCATAAAGAAATCGGATATCCTTTTATGGAAATATAAAGATTCTTATTTTCATTATTCCAATTGAATTTTCTATGGTTCCGTTACCACTATGGCCACTAAATTTTGGATGAACATACAGTACATCGATCTCCATTCACAAAATAAATTTCATTCGAGTCAGACATCTTTTTAGGGAAATATGGAGTGTCTTCTTTTCAATATTCCAATTAAATATTCTATTGTTCTGTTCACAGAATGGCCACAAAATTTTTCATGAGGCTTTCGTTTTGTCTGAGATACTGAGGAACAAAATTTTGAACGGCCATATTTTATGGAACACCCTGTACGATTTGGCTGATAAACGAACTCGAAGGAGTCATTTGGAAACCGAACCTACCCTGAAATTTTCAAGTTTCTCGGACAATCCCTCCGAAAGTTATAGTGCTAACAGACGGCCGGCCGGCCCCACGGACAGAATTGAGTTTGACCACGGATTCATCATGATGGGAGTCAAAACCTAACTCGTAAGTAGAACGAGCGCTCAAAAAGTATTATGAACTTGATGTACAAATGTAAGGAAAATCATCCCTGTTTCGTTAGCTTTTCAAAGCATTCGTCAATAATTCCTTCATGCAATCAAAAACTATTGCCGGAAAACCGAACAGCTAACAAAACAGGGAAGTTTTTCCTTACATTTGTACACCAAGATCATAATACTTTTTTCAAGTAATTCTCAATTCTTCCATGAAGATTCATGAGTAAAACAGTTGCAGTTATTTATGACCTTGTGTATCTCGGATTATCTGAATTTTTAGTGAATACTTTTTAGCAAGAGACGAGGATCATCTCCTCAGCTTTGAAAAAAAATTTCATTGAATGTTTTGAGTCAAGTACTTTTCGCAAAATTCATTATTTTCTAGAACGAAGCAGAAAATTTCAAAAAAATTGAAAAATCGCCATATCTTCGGACCACGAATTCGTCATCAGGGAGTCTAACCACTCGTTTAAGTAGAAAGAGCGCTCAAAAATGAGACCATCAGTTTTCCGGATATTCAAATTTGAATGATCATTTCCTCAATATGCAAAATCAGGAAAAGCTTCCAACTTCATGTCACGCTCATTAAAATGGAGAAACGTTTTGTAGAAAGGCTATCTTTTAATCGCAATCCTAAGGAATTAAAACTTCATGATTATGCAATCAATCTCCGGCAAATCTTCCAGATATTTAATCATTCAATTACACACCTCGCTCATCTATGTCAAGTTCGCACGTAACAACTCACTTACATGCATGTCTCATCGGTCGAAAGCCGGCAACAACAATTTGAAATTCAAAATGCGATTAGATTCACTTTCGGCTCATTTAGTATTTACAGTAATTGAATGGAAATCGAAAGTGAATTTCTTCAAAATTCGTGTTATTAACATTCTAGGAAGCTATCCTACCGGTAACGGTCCGTTCTTACGTTGCTCTATAAGGAAATTCTGGTGTTCAGAGGAAGTCTGGGCTTATACGGATGAAGGTTAACAGATCCATGCTGTTCTCGGATTTTTACAGATCGTAGGAATGTTGATTTCCGTATGTCTTTGGTATATCTTTGTTGTTTGAGACGTCACCGTATAGTTTTTGTAATGTGGCATATGGTTGATGCCGATGATGTGGTAAAAGGCATGTTCCAACTCACGAAATAACCGTTCAATGATCGTTCATGGACCGTCAGGATTCTGCGCAATGTATAAAAATTAGAGTCCGACCGAAACTGGTTTTCCGGCCGAAACCGAAACCGAACTTTCGGCCGTGGCTTCAGTTTCGGCCGAAACAGAAACCGAAACCGAAACTCACGTGATCAAGTATAAAATTCCTTAAAATTGTTGAAATACCGAAATTTGTTGCATTTTACCCATTATTCTGCTTTAATTCGGACATGAAATGGAAACACAGTATATTAATTTTGTTGTGATCATTTATTTGATATACAGGGTGTCCCATTACTCGACGTCAACCCGGAACCGGGTGAAAAGGCAAGTAATGCTGGTTGTCAGAAAAATATAAAAAAAAATCTAAGTTGCATGATTTTAAAATAATGCGCATTTAAAAAAACACGCAAAATTCCACACCCTGTGACAGTCTTTTCGCTCCTGTTGCCACAAATATCAACTTTTTTCTTTGCTGTGTAACCTTGAATAATGCTTGTCTAAACTGTAATCAAAATTTTGATACCAGCTGCTCTAGGTTTCATAAAAATAGGGCTTACTTCTCAGAAAAAAAATTCAAAATAAACAATTGCCTAGTTTCAACTGACTGTATTGAAAAAAAAATGTACTACGTAGGTTTGGCATGTTTTTTCAAAAGTTGGCGCATTTAGTGAGGATTCCAAAATGGTATAATACTTGTTTAATTGTAGCTGCCGTAGTTCAAATTTATTTTCGATTGCCTTTGAATACACTTTTTCGTTAACTGCTTCCCAGTAAAAAAGTCCAATGGATTCAAGTCCGAAGAACGGGCCGGCCACGAGATTGGACCAGAACGTCTGATCCATCTTCCGGGAAAAAATATTATCAGAAAAAAAAAATTCCAGAGAAAATAA
This sequence comes from Propylea japonica, assembly GCA_013421045.1. Lineage (NCBI taxonomy): Eukaryota > Metazoa > Arthropoda > Insecta > Coleoptera > Coccinellidae > Propylea > Propylea japonica. The sequence goes on along the minus strand of CM024241.1, from coordinate 34,276,540 downwards.
TTTTTCCAGAAAAAATTTTTCCGGAGAAATTTCTCTGAAATTTTTTTTTCTTGGTAACATTTTTCCCGGAAGATGGATCGGACGTTCTGGTCCAATCTCGTGGCCGGCCCGTTCCCCGGACTTGAATCCATTGGACTTGTTCACTGGGAAGCAGTTAACGAAAAAGTGTATTCAAAGGCAATCGAAAATAAATTTGAACTACGGCAGCTACAATTAAACAAGTATTATACCATTTTGGAATCCTTACTAAATGCGCCAACTTTTGAAAAAACATGCCAAACCTACGTAGTACATTTTTTTTTCAATACAGTCAGTTGAAACTAGGCAATTGTTTATTTTGAATTTTTTTTCTGAGAAGTAAGCCCTATTTTCATGAAACCTAGAGCAGCTGGTGTCAAAATTTTGATTACAGTTTAGACAAGCATTATTCAAGGTTACACAGCAAAGAAAAAAGTTGGAAAAAGTTGATATTTGTGGTAACAGGAGCGAAAAGACTCTCTCAGGGTGTGGAATTCTGCTTGTTTTTTTAAATGCGCATTATTTTAAAATCATGCAGCTTAGATTTTTTTTTATATTTTTCTGACAACCAGCATTACTTGCCTTTTCACCCGGTTCCGGGTTGACGTCGAGTAATGGGACACCCTGTATGTAACATAAAAAATATCAATATTTTTATAATTTTTTTCAAATTGGAACTAAAGCAGAGTAAACATTTAAATAGAAAACAGCAATAAAATCAAAAAACAAAACTTCTGAGTATCTCATATTTAGGGTTATTTCTTTCTTCTTTGGTTTTTCATGTAATTACTATTCAAAATTAAAAAGTCTTATATCGTACGCCAAGAGCAGTTTGTCTACGTTTTCGTCACGTAAATTATTGCGACGATCTGAGGTACGAAGTCAGGCGAGCGTGCACGAAAACTTAAGAAATCAGTTTCGGTTTCGGCGAAAGTTTCGGCCAATTTTGGCCGAAACCGAAACTACGGCCGAAGCTTGATATTTGGCCGAAACTCGGCCGAAACCGAAACCGAACATTCGGTCGTACACTAATAAAAATGTGTTCATTTTATTCATTGCGCTGAATCCTGACGATTCATAGATGGTCACTGAACGGTTATTTCGTGAATTGGAACAAACCTAAAATCAATGAAAAGAATGGCGTTTGCAGTTTGCTCCTGATGAAACATTCCAAATATTTCATTATAAAATACAACCAGTTTTTGGAGAAGGAAGAAACTGAAAGAGACGCCACTCTGGAAGAATCTTCCGGGAATAGATCATTACAAAAAGTTCAGCGAGGTCCAAAAAGTATTAGAACCCAGTAAGAAATAGAAAGTGAACTTCTTCAAAATTCGTGTTATTCACATTCTAGGAAGATATCCTACCGGTAGCGGTCTGTTCTTGCGTTGTCCTATAAAGAAATTCTAGTGTTGAGAGGAAGTCTGGCCTTATTTGGCTGAAGGTTAACAGATCCAGGCTGTTCTCTGATTTTTTCAGATAGGAGAAATGTTGATTTCCGTACGTCTTTGGTATATCTTTGTTGTTTGAGACGTCACCGTATAGTTTTTGTAATGTGGCATATGGTTGATGCCGATGACGTGGTAAAATCAATGAAAAGAATGGCGTTTGCAGTTTGATCCTGATGAAACATTCTAACATTTTCATTATAAATACACTCAGTTTTTGTTTCATGATTTATTCAGATTCCTTTCATTTGTTGCGTTCCTACAACCTTATTCTGAGGTGTACAATAGGTGATTAAACTAGATATCTTAAGTCTAGATTCCTAGCTACTCAGGAATCAAAGAAAACGAAGAAGCCAAGACACTAGTCAGATAAGGAGAACAAACGCCACTTACTTGCCAGAACGTTTCTGTGGTATAAAAAAAATGCCCAATCAAGAAAGAATTTTTAGAGAAGAAAAACCTAAAGAGAATCACTATACATTGAAAAAAGTATTTGGATCATTCTCAGTAAGAAATCGAAAGTGAATTTCTCAAAAATTCTTGTTATTAACATTCTAGGAAGCTATCATACCGGTAACGGTCTGTTCTTACGTTGTTCTTTAAGGAAATTCTAGTGTTCAGAGGAAGTCTAGGCTTATATGGATGAAGGTTAACAGATCCAGGCTGTTCTCGGAGTTTTCCAGATAAGGGGGATGTTGATTTCCGTATGTCTCCAAGATATCTTCAGTGTTTGAGATGTATTTGTAAAATAGCATATGGTTGATATGGATGACATGGTAAAATCAATAAAATGAATACATTTAACATCTTACGACTTCTTCCTCTGGGGCCACGTGAAAGAGAAGGTCTACGCCAATAGCCCAGCGTCGTTTCAAGACCTCAAAGATGGAATTCGTGAGGCTATCGAGGACATAGGGCAGCCACTTTGCGATTTTGTTATGGAAAATTTCATTGAAAGGATATGGTCCTGTAAGCGTAGTCGTGGTGGTCATTTGCCTGATGTTATTTTCCACTTTTAACGGCATAGCTTCTTCTTTATAATGAAATAAACATACGATCATTTATATAGCAAATGGCATTTTTCTTTGAATATCAAAATAACACCTCTTATTGGAAATTCCTTTAATTAAACTAAGTCTCTTTAGTCTGTGTTCCTGGTCACTCAGGAATCAAATGAAATGAAGAGGCTTCCACACCATACTTATTCATTTTAACTCCAATTCGTCTGAATAGAACTTCTACAGAATTCGCGAACTACTGATCGTCGAAGATTATCCCGCACCCAAGTAATCATTAAAAATTGACCAATATAACCAAATAAAGATGTTTATTCAGTTTGACTCAACCCACACATAAAGAGTACACAAAAATTTCAAAACTAAAATTAGAAAAGATTTGATTTGGAGAAAAACAACTCATCGATAAGAAAAAGATATTTGATGAAATCGGAACTCTATTTGTTTTTCGAGGTATGCAGGATATGCCATGTCCGTTAATTATCAACACATTTGCGAGTGAATCACTGTGTTGCATCACTTCCCTGAAACTATGTGGAAACAAAGGAGTAAATGGAGAATGGTAACATATAGCATCATCCATTCTGTTGGAATGTCATGATTGTATTACCTACAAAAGGATGACCATCAAAATAAATCAGTGGAGTAAAGAATCAGAGCAGTGTGGATTTTCCCAAATGTTTCCTACAAGCCCCTTAAAATAAAGATATTCTTCTCGAAATATTTTCTACATCCAATGAAGAAAAAAATTAACTTGAATTTAATTTTATTCTGCTTACTACCAGATTATGAAAAGTATATTAGGCTAAGGCTACAAGCCGTAGGCGATTGGCCCAAATCACCAAGTGAATAACAGCCATTATACGCGAGTAGCTTACTATACTTTATCCACGACTACTGAATATATTTCTTGAAGATTTTAACATTTTGCGACCGCGACAAGACACCTCTAGGACAAGCGTGGAAAAAGTCAAGTTGACACATGAGAAAATTTTCGATAACTTGTCATTGTATATTTTGTGATGAAAATTGTTTGAATTGATATAATAAAAGAAGATTTGGCCCTCGATTGACAACATATTGACACATATTTCTTAGTTGGAGTACTCAAGAATACTGTAGAAATATCAATTTAAAGAATATTATATCAAAGCCAAAACTATGATGCATCTGACAGCTGTGAATAATAACTCATTGTTCAATTGTGATTAATGGGTATTATTATGGCCGAGCAAACAAACGTATAGTGGGCGGATTTTACAATGATTGTGGATAAAAGTATAAAATGAGCTAATATGCTTTCACAAGTTTTGAAAAGAAAAACAAATTTGTATAATAAATGATTTCCAATAACTTCGGCGTGAAAAAAATATCGTACACAATACCGATAAGCCAAATATATTTCTAGTTATCTTTCTCAATCCTCTCTGTGAATTGTGCATATCATTGTAGAATTCAGCAAGTATGGAATATAATTGACCACAGAATTAACGAAAATTTCTTATACCCTTCCACTACAAGTGTTGTGACTCTGCTTCATTATATGGTTATTACATATATTCCATTCATTCGACACAAGGACGGATAACAATGGTAGCAGAAACAAATCGGTTTATTTATTTTCCACGAATCAATAAATAACAATAACAATTGTAACATATTGAATCATCGATTTGAGCAACAAAGTTATCTGAATATTACTAACATATCGAAAGTCAGGAAAGCAAATGAAAAAGATTCAACGTCAAAGCTAAACCATGCTTTCATGTTTTCATATGAATTCAGTCACTTCAATGTTTGACATTTTTTTTTTAAAACTCGTGAAAATTTTTGCGAAAACCCAATCTGTCTTCCAATCTGTATCTAGCAGTAATTTTTAAATTCGATTTTTCATAGAACAATAAGAAATAATTCCAAATAAAGTTGGATTATCAATAAAATTGTGGAACACATTTGTAATTAATCCAATCCATTCTGAGTATCTAACTATAAGTATTTTAGGAATGGAAGAAGTCAAAAGACTCAGTAACATTATAGTACAATGTGCATATGCACATAAAAAGTAATTCTGCAACTTTGAAAGAGTCCTCTCGTAAAAAACAAAAAAAAGTGAAAAACTCGAGTAACTCGAACCTACCGAAAGAATATCAAGTCATAATTAATAATAATAATTAATTTCTATCGGATTTCTAGTTCTCTTCTTCTTTTCATACTCATTGTTTTATGAATTTACCAATGGCCTCAACATAATCCTTGATATTGTTGAGAAAGTATTCGATTGAACCGCCGAGCATTTTATTTTGGAACACCATCTAAAATAGGTCATTCTCTTGGAAAATATTTGTTTTCTCGAGCTAAATTAACCGTTGCTTCAGATTTTATAAATATCCTCTCTGTGAGCTGTACTTACTACCGCTCAACAACGATTGGAACATGCTATATTATTCACATTACATAAATTTCACCAAGATCTTTTCAAACATGTTTAAAATTTTGAAATATTTGAAACTTCGGTCGCCCACAAGATTGATGATTCATCTAATACACATATACTATGAACTAAGATTTAAATATTCCAATTGGGCAAAATATACAGAATGGGTTATCAAGTAGTACACGTTTTTCAACTTGAATTTATTTTACCAAATAGGTGATACACTTTTTCATTTTCGGTCCAGATGAAATTTTGGAACATTTTTAACGATCTGATAGTTTTCTGAAATCATGTTCACCTGGAAGTATTTCTGTCGTGACATAACCTAACGCTCAATCATGCAAAGGTTGCAATTTAATGCAAATTGTCCGGAAAAACGTAGTTAGCCGTACAAATCTTGTAATTTAAGTTTGAATGCAGTACTTTCAATGTTGGTTAAGTGTATTATTTGCATATTCAACAATTTGCAATTACTTAATCTCTTAGGGTTACTGGTAACAGACTTGTCTCCCATTTAAAACTGATTCATAACGTTCAATTATTTATTATCGTTCCAAATCAACAATAATTTTTGAAATATTCCTCCAGTTTATGGCAAAAAACTCTCCTCTAAAACAACTCACGCGCATGTGGATATAAATTTTTATTTTTTTGTCTGAAGCTAAATTCCCAGGCAACTAACGAAAAGCGAAAAATTCTGCTAATAGACAGTTATCGAAACGCAAATAGAGCCCCAACTTGAATAAAGTTTCCTTTATTTTGACATCTGCTCATGCGCATGAAAGAAGATTTTAAGGTGGCCTTTAATAAAATAGAGACCTCCCATACTTATAAAGGACGACCATATTTGAATAAAAGATCCCTTATTTTGACAGTTCTCCCAAAAAAAATTGGGTGTTTCCATCACTCGGAGAAACTTGCATTGAGGCACTGATGTAGGGCCACTGCTAACATCTCGAAGAGTGAAGAGGAAGTAATCGGTGCTTTCAGCATGCGATAAGTGATGATTGAACTTCTCATTTGACACTACTCACTACTAGATGTCACCATCTGTTAGTTGCTACTCGATAGCTTCTTACAAGTAGTCTTAAATGTAGGAGTTTTTCAATAGGATGTTGTCTCTGAGGGATATGGGACACTGACGAGGCCTAATGAGGCCGAAACCGGTCTGTCTCTTCCCTCATTGACAACATCTTGAATAATCATCCCTGTCCGCCTGAAGAAGGTTCTGTGAGCCTATAAATTGAAGATTGTATTCATTTCGATGATTACTATTTTCAATTTATCTATGTTTCAAAAAAGTGTTATCTTGAAACGGAGCACTAATGAGCGATCTATTGTCTCTCATGGCGATTATTTCGAAAAACAGTAAACACATACAGGAATTCCTTGCACTCATCGTCTGCTTCTCTCATGTCAATGTCATAAGAGTTCAGTGTTTTAGCACCTTGACTATAAGATGGAATCATTATGTCACACCCTTGATAGTTTCCTTCCAGGCTTCTCTATTATGCATCTTTCGATGTAGTCGAAAATGCTGTTTGAGCTGATGTGTGAGAGCATTGTCGTGGTGAAGAGTGATTTCCAACTGACAAACGAATGATTGAAATGGGAATATTGCTCAATCTTGCCCAAAATTGATTAGAAAACATTTCTAACGCAACGCTGGAAGGATCTCTAAAACCTGACTAGTCCATCGCACGAAATTAACAGTAAATCTAGAATTCTAGAATAATAAAGATTGGATGCGAACAAGTGTTATCTTGAAACGGAGCACTAATGAGCGATCTATTGCCTCTCATGGCGATTATTTCGAAAAACAGTAAACACATAGAGGGATTCCTTCCATTCATCGTCTGCTTCTCTCATGTCGTGTTGATAAACGATATGGCGAATGAAGCGATCTACTTCTTCGTGAAAAGGAGCACTCTTCGGTAATTGAGTGCGTGGGATTCAACAGTAATGACCTTCATCATATCTTGCTGCTAGTCGTTGAATAGCATTTTTTTTATGTGAGACATAAAATGCGTTTATTGCACCGGGTTTTTTGATTGAGCGAAGACCCTTGTTTTTGCTTGGTGTTAGATGTTAATTTGTAGGTTTTTTTATGGCTTCCGAGGATCCAAAATGAGTGTTTTGCGATTTTGAAAATTGGCATTTCCAGCAATTTCCGAAAAAAATCATTTAAGATATAATGGACCAGAAAATCATAGCCATTATACGTTCTTTGGTACATTGTCAGGTTTGAGAGAAAAAAAATTGGAATCACCGAAATAGGCTAGCGAATTCAAACGATTAGAATCGAAGGTGACAGCAGCTGCAGTAAAAGCCTAGTTATAAGTGCAAGGATAAGTTAAAGTTAATCTCTTTTCAATTTAATTGCAGCTACTCAAACATTATCTTTTGAAACTCTGATCGAATAACTTCTGATATTCTGTATGTACATTTTTATTATTTGGTCTGAAGTCAAATTTCCAGGCAATTAAAGAAAAGCGGAAAATTTTGCTAATAGAGAGTTATCGAAACCCAAATGTAGGCCTAACTTTATTAAAGGATCCTTAAAGGCAAAGAATTTTTTTTGTCATTTTTTCTTTATCTTAAGATAACACTTGTTCGCATCCAATCTTTATTATTCTAGAATTCTAGATTTACTATTAATTTCGTGCGATGGACTAGTCAGGTTTTAGAGATTCTTCCAGCGTTGGGTTCAACAATTTTTCTAATCAATTTGGGCAAGGTTGAGCAATATGAAACTATTGCTTATGTAACATAGTAAATGCTTGATGAAAATTGGATCAGTTTAAGAACAGTTGCAAAAACTTACTCAAGCAACAAGCCAAATTCCTATTGGGTAGAAACTGAAGCTTTTTCTATCAAGAAACATTTCCGGAAATTCAAGTTAAGTTAGTTAAGGTTAATCAATAACAATCGGAATATATTTCTGGCTTTTGTTAATACTGAGTATAGTCATCCAGTAAGTTTCCGAAAAGGCCTTCAGTTGTAAGGGGGAATATTAACAATACTGTCAAATATGAGAATTTTTAATATATGTTATGAAAAACGTTCTATTAGCTACGCAACATCACCACCCAGATGCACAAAACTCCGACAATGACTAGTTGATTTTAGGAAATTTGAAGCACCGGTATCAGCTAAAAGCAAGCGATCAGATGTCATTCGAGCACATTATGGCTACTTCACACCATTCAATATTGAAGGTTATAAAACCTTAGATATTTTCCAGAAACTCAAGGTTTTCTACAATCCGACCTGAGCTTGCAGAAATGGAGGCTGTCGTTCATAAATTATGTACAAATGAAAAATCCACAATTTTTTTATTCAATATTTATATTATATAGACTTTCGACTACTTCTAATTCGGTATTGAAATGGTGATTCGATTCAAAATGAAAATACTGTCCTGTATTCGTTCGCTTTCAATAAACAGTGGTTCTTGGAGAATCATTCTGTCTGTATACAAGCACATCTAAGAAAGGAAGCTTGTTATCTTCTTCAATTTCCCTGGTTTACTCCATGGAATCTTTCCCTAGCCGAATCAGAATAATATTTTCAGAAAATGGTTGAAATTGATGAACAACTCAGGCGCACCCCATGTAAGATATCAAAATGTATTATTGACACCAATGTTCTACTTTAAAGTAGTCATGACAGCAATTACGTAAAGTTACTGTAATGATATTCCGTTTCTCAAGATACCATCAGTCATCAGCAAGTGGGTAGAATTAGCAAGTAGGATATAAATTGTCATCGGAAAGTTTCTCGATGTAATCGGTTTATGAAAGTGACAACTTCCGGTAGCAAAAATATTAAGGGAAATTGGTCTACAAAAAAGAGGAGGGACATGTTCATTTTTGAGTTTTATAGAATGCAGTTGAATTTTTTGATAGGTAACCAAATCCTACTAAAGTTATTCGCGCACGCAGCACTGAGGAATGGACGTCTGTTTTTTCTTGGAAAGATTGCAATTCACAACCGTACCACTGAATCAATGAAGAACAGTCTATTCAGAGTAGTACGCAACCATTTTTTGTCAGTTGTAAACCCAACCGCCGACAACGGATTAATTACACTTCACCACGACAATCTCTCACACATCGGCTCAAACAAATGCATTTTTAAATACTCAATGATCGTCAGCTGTATTATCCTGAATTGGCACCGACAGACTTCTTTTTATTCCTGTACGTAAAAATTGAATTGAGAGGAAAACGTTTTTCATCACCTGAAGTATCGGTTGATGCGTTATTCTCAATGCATATTTTGGAGATACCTCAATCGAAGGGACAAAAGTGCTTCGACAAGTTGTACAAACGCATGCAGAAGTGTATGGATATTTCAGGTAGTACTCGCCATCGAAAGATGCATAGATAGAAACCTGGAAGGAAACTATCAACGGTGTGACAAAATGATGCAATTGAAGCACTGAACTTAGTTCAGCTAATGTCAGAAGCTTGTCTCATTAATTTTGCTGAATTTTAAGTTTAATTTTGATTTCCCTGAAGACGGCTGGCGAATGCTTGCCGAAACGTTGGATAGAACAATCCAAGATAATGGAAACAGCCCAAATAATTTTTCAACAAACAAAGAAATGAAGTAGGCAAAAACACAAGATGCGTTTTCGGATATGTACTTACTCCGGTTAACTCGACCCTAACCTTCGCATTCGTTTACCTAACCCGAACATCCACCTGTGTTCGGAAAGTAAGGTGCTAATAACTAGATCACTGACTCAGGTTGATCTATCGTAACCCTACACGAGAGCAGGGTCGTAGAGTCACCGCATGCGCACTGCAGTTCAGTTTTGTATTTGAAAAGGGCAGGAATAAGTCTTTTACTCTTTTCACAGTAATTTCATATATTCTATTCCTAAAAATTATGGAAAGAGAAGAGAATTTGGCTCAGTGTAAAATATGTGGTTCCATGAGCCGAGAAAATAATGTGAAACAATTCTTTCATAACTTTGTATGCAGATATTTCTGCGTTACAGCTAAAGCCTTCATAGCTTCTTTAATATAGGTACTCAAAGATAACATTGAACATGCGAGGGCACACCAGAAGTTATAAAAAAGATTTTACAGAAGCTAATAAACCAAAGCAAAGCTAGAGACAATCAGTGAATAAACTGGAACTGAAAAAATAAATTATCTACTTCTTCAACATAGGTACTCAAAAATAACATTAAACATGGAAAGGCACACCAGAAATTATAAGAAATATTTTACAAAAACCAAGTAATATCACTCATAATTGAATCTGAGACATTTATTTTCAATCTCGCTATTCAGTTTTTTCACAACATAAGATATGAAATGCTCTACTGAATCTTCACTACTAACGAATTTTAAATTGATCAGTGCAAGTGCACCAAAAAAAGAAAGTAGTACCTGACCAGGGTACATACCTGGTACCTCACATAAAATAACCCAAAAGGATGAGAGAACTGTCAAAATAAGGGATCTTTTATTTAAATACGGTCGTCCTTTATTCAAGTTAAGTAAGGGAGGCCTGTATTTTATTAAAGGTCACCTTAAAATCTTTCTTTGATGCGCATGAGCAGATGTCAAAATAAGGGAAACTATTTAAGTTGGGCCTCTATTTGCGTTTCGATAACTCTCAAATAACATAATTTCGAGCTGATTACAAAGTTTTTATGTTTGAAAACGCTCAAAACCAATGAATATTTAGATTCTCATCAGTCCGATCCTGTCTTATACAATGTTTCGTTTTTCTTTTCTTCAGTATCTCAAGACTGTGCGCATTTTTGATGCATCTGCCGTCCCGGTACAACTTCGACATTGACTAACCGTAACCCACTTTTTCATCACCCAACACGTGCTATAATATTGACACTCATTCCAAGAGGTACGTTCTCGAAAAAATGATGCAGCGCCAATATTCCGTTGATTTTTCCTCGATATTCGATTTTATGTGGCACGACCGACGTCTGGCTTCTTCGGTCAACACATTTCGCCTTTACTCCGATCGTAACATGAATATTTTAAGGCTTTCTTTCTATAATTAACTTCGTAATTCGGAAGCTCCGAATTCCTATACATTGAATAACTTTTCGGGTGAATAAGTGGGTGATTCGCACTCGACATCGCCAATTTTAAATTTCACATCGTTTCGTTAGTTGAATGAAATACTCATTCTGCCTTTTTATACAGGGTATTTCATAATATATGCGCAGGACTTCAGGATGTAATAGCTCGTCCAAAATATCAATAACTTACCCTCTGAAATGCGCCGTTTTCGATATACAGAATAATTGAAATTGAAAAAAAAATCATTTTCTCCGGAACCTTCTGTCGTACAAAAAACAGCTCTAGTCAGCGTTTTTCAATCAAAATAAACCATGTTTTTCGCAAATTTTCTGCTCAAGTCTTAATTGGTGAAGGTTTCGAAGGTTAAGTGCTTTTCCCCTAATTTCTTTGATAATGGTAGAAGTAGAAGTACGCTTTTTGAGACTCCCAATTAAACCGCAGTTTTTTACTACATGAAAAAGAAACTCCTGGTCATACGCTCAAAAGTCGACCAAAAGGGATTTCCAATAAGAGGTGTTATTTTGAATAGCCCGCTATTTCGGTAGATGTCACGATTGAAGCTGTCATTTTTTGACATTTGACAAGTAGAAACTACGCCATTAAAAAAAGTGGAACGATACATGCTTCAAGAACGCATTGAAAATATTGAAATTCACTGTAAAAGTGGTGCCCCACAAGCAACAAAACCATTGATCTTTTGCGGGAAAAGTTTCCGGACCGTGTTATCTCCCAAAGAGGTGATCACAATTGTTGGAGATCTTGTGATTTAACACCTTGCGACTTCTTGCTTTGGGGCCACTTGAAAGAGAAGGTCTACGCAAATAGTCCACCTCAAGGGTGGAATTCGTGAGGCTATCGACGACATAGGGCAGCCACTTTGCGATTTCGTTATGGAAAATTTCATTAAAAGGATATGGTCCTGTAAGCGTGGTGGTGGTGGTCATTTTCCTGATGTTATTTTCCACTATTTACTACATAGCTTCTTTTTTATAACGAAATAAACATCCGATCAATTATATTGAAAAATGGCATTTTTCTTTGAATATCAAAATGACATCTCTTATTGGAAAACCCTATTTATATTATTATTTCGAAAAAACAAATTGACCATGTTTCACAATATAAAATTTGATTTTTCTCGAAATTGTTCGACTTTAGAGCATATGACCAAGAGTACCTTTTTTCTGTACAAAACATCAGTGGTAATGGGCATTCCAAAAACAGTAATATTTCCAATAGCGTAGAAGTTGTGGGAAAACACCGACTAACCCTTCAAAACCTATAGTTTCGCGACTCAATTAGGGCGTTCATTCTAGAAAATGAGAATGGCAGAAATGAGTTCATAAAATTGCAATGGACTGACTCACTTATGAAGAATGCGGGTATTCCTGATGTCTTCACTTTTATAACGTTCTTCTGTTGATTTCATGTCTTTTAATGACATATACAGGTTGTTAATGAATAAGTGCGACAAACTTCAGGAGATGATTCTCCATAAAAAAATATGCAATGCTTCGTTTTCGCAGTTGAAGTTCGGCTTCAAAACTGACCATTTCTTCATTTCTCTGAAACCGGTTGATATATGTATTGAATTGAATGCCCTTTCCGAATATGTGGTCAAATTTGATGAGACTACAAGGAAAACTGAAAAATGATCATTTCAGAGAAAAAACTCGAAATATTTCGTGAAATCAAAAAATATTAAATTGAAGAATAACCGTAAACATTTCGATAATGTGTTATATGACATTTTTTGTTACAAATCACTCGTATAATCCCCCCTTGAAGTTTGCCACTTCAAAAGTATACACCCTGTATAAACCATTTCGATCGACCACTATTTCGTGATCGAAAATTGTAGATTTCATTCTGAATTTTCAATTTTTATATAATTTCTCTAGCATTAATTCATTGTTGCGAATACACAAAAAAATGCTTATGATAGGATGAAAAAGCTCCGACTTTATTTTCCTAGCAGAAGACGAGAGTTTGAGGCATCTTCAATTGATAAAAATTGAATATAAATCACAAAAGTTGAATTTTTTAAATTCGCATCACCCGGAAACACCCTGTCTAATGTTAATTTGTACCGGATATAAAATCGGCACGAACAGCCCCAGAGTGCTTAAATCTATAGTATAGCCCAGACAATATGCTTTGAGCGTAAATGGATCAATTGGACTGAATCCACCCTACACACTGTGTATGGGGATAATACGAGGGGGAAATTCAAATATCTGATCCCACCATTTACAGACCCGCAGATGTTCACGTGAAGTCATATAAATGAACGAGTACGAATAGCCACAAGGCTATTATATATATTAAGGCAAACAACGCAAAATTGATCTCTATTTGAAATATAAAACAAGTATTTGATATTTCCATAGACAAGGTTGAGTATGAGCCATGAATAAAATTAATAATTCTTAGACCTATAACTGAAAATAACATCCTGTCAACTGATTTTTAATTACAAACATTTCTGAAAATATATTAAGTCAATTTTTTTGACAAAATAATTTAAGAAAAGCCCTGAGCAGGCTATTACCTCAAAAATTCGTATATGACTATGACTTGAGATACTAAATATATAAATGCAAAATCTCATAACGATAGGAATCATGGAAATACAGTGGAACTTCCTTATAACGAAAGCGCTAAATCCGCGAAGAAATTTCGTAATACAGAAAATTTGTTTCTATAGTCGCAATGTCGCGGTCGACTTCACTGATAAATTTAAGTTTATCATTCAAACTTAAGCACTTGCTTTTAGACATTTTCGCACAACTTTTCACATTAGCGTAATGGTAAGATTGAAACCAAACAGCCAGGGGTGTATTTAAAACTGTTTCAGAAGGATCTCTCTGCCCGCCGTTATAATTTTTAAGGTCGGAATTTATTACGTAATTTCGGAAAAACCCCACCCTTATACCTTCTTACCAATACCTATTCAAAGAGTGATGTTCTTTGAATATTTCGTAATAGAGAGAATTCACTTCGTTTTAGGGGGTGTTTTTAACATGGAATTTTGTTTCAAGGTGCAATGTCTCGTACGAAATTAGTTATACAGAGAAATATCAAAATTATATGGTTCTGATTTCACAATCCTTTTGAAAATGCATGATCATTTACTTCGTTAATTTACTTCCACAAACTCGATTCCATTTTAATCGAAAGTTTTTTCATGGAAATATTAGTTTTTTTTCGATATTTCGATAGACTTATTAATAGATGAATTAACGCAACTCCTACAAATTTTTGCGTAATTGCTATTGTCTACCTGAACCTTCACTCTCAAAATAAAATTCACTCGAATCGGATATTTTGTTATGGAAATAAAAGGATTTTTTTTCAATATTCCGATTGAATTTTATAGGGTTCTGTTAATCTATGGCCACAAAATTTCGAATGAGGCTTCTTATGAGTATCTTGCATGTGGCCGCGAAATTTCATTTTGATCACTGTTGTCTGTAATCAAGAACAAAAATTCCAGAACAATAACTAATTATTTATGACATAAAGGTTATTAGTTTCTCACTCCTCTTCCAATTGTTCTGATCAAGCAAGAAAAAACCAGCCAGATCAATGAACTGCTGTTAAATTAAAATAGATATCTGCATAAACTGAATCGATGCATCTAATTTTAGATCCATAGTTGTGAAACTATTCAAACGTTTTTCTTGCGTTTGGAAAGAAAGACACGAAAATATTTTTAAGTTCGTTATCATGCTGTTTACTCAAGAACTAACATCATTTTTAAATTGTTATACTACTATTCATTTATCAGATGCAGAAATTTTAACCAGGGTTTAGTTATCAACATATATTTTTGGTCGTGTATGTTGAAAAAGTATTTTTTTTCTAATTCTTTGGTGGATCAGTTCGGTATATCATAAATTTTGAAGCAATTGGTGCGGAATAACTCTCTTTTCACGGATTTATTTACACTACTGGAAAAAATTAAAGGATCAATTTATTTATTTATTTGTTAGTTTATTTTATTTTTCTTTTTTTGAAATGTATGTACTATCTGCAATTAAAATGTGGAAAAAGCTCGAGAAAATTCTTTTTTGCCTTTTTTAAAGATTATGAGCTTCTCAGAGCAAAAAACGTGATCCTTATTTTTTTTTTAATTCAATCGAGTCAAACAAAATAACGGCTAGCTGAATTGAGTTGGCTCTTTGTAAGGTTTTTATCAACATTTTGAACTGTGAAAGTCACACTTAACATTATTGGTTTCCTCCACATTTTCGATACAGCGGTAGATTTTCCAAGAAACCACCAAAAGTCCTTTTTTGTTAAATTTTTATATTGATGCGATATGAAGAAAACAAATTTTCTATGAATAAGCAATGGTTGTTCATTAATGGGAGTTCATTTAGGGTCTTGAAACCCTTCTTCAATTTTCTGTGCGATCATTGGTTGCTGAGAAATCGATAATCAAAGACAAATGGATCCTTTTCCATTTGAAGACCGATATATCGGCGATAAGTGGACGTATTGAGGTCAATAAAAAAATAAATTGAAGCTGAATTAACAAAGTATCCCATCATTATAACGATTATGCAAAAATAAAATTTCCACGCTCGCAGACAAGAAAAAAAAAGTGGTAAAATTTTGAGAATTTTTTTGTTGCTGATTTTTCTATCATTACTCGAAAACCACTGAAACTTAAAATTTTTGAAGATTTAATTCAAAAACTAGACACTTGGAGCTACAATTTCCTTTTTTTAAATTCCTTGTACGACCATTCCTATCAAAAATACGGCATGTTGAAAATTGCCGAAAAATTTGGATTTTTTTTTTGATCCTTTTATTTTTTCCAGTAGTGTATTATCTGTCTATTCAGTAATGAATTTCATTTATTTTAGGGAGTCAAGTCGTAAACAATAACAATACTTACTCAGACCTAGTTATATCGGAATGAATAGAGCTTGTCTAGATATTGATAGAACTTATATCACGAACTTATCGCATAGTGAAGAGAAATCTATTTCTTAAAATGTGAGATTGAATCTATAAAAATCATTACATCTGATTTGGTGTAGGGAAGTATTTATTCCTACTTACCTACTTAAACTTATAGAATTCTTCCTTGAATATTCTGTAAACCAATAGTAACAAAGAAATGTTTGATATTTTGAAAATTTCTTTGTGTGTATTTCTGCACGAAGCGAAATGAGTATTTTGAAAGAACTCTTTGTATATGTATCCATTTATCATCTTGGATCATTTTATCATGATAAATGATAAGATATTAAAATACCATTAGTCAGTCAGAATAATCTAAGTTTACACAGGCATTGATGATCAGATTGATGGAGCAATATAAGTAAGTTATTGTTGGGATCATTCATTCTAATATTCATTCTCTTTCATCGAAGGTTTAATGTTCTAATCACAGAATTTTACCAACAATAATCATAAAATAACCGTTTTTGCGCGTTTAAACATCCCAGTTATTATTTGTTTATAACCATGGATAAACGAGATCAAGTGTGTGCTAAAAACCAGAGAAAACAAAAACAAACCCCCCCCATAAGTAGATAAAATAACAATCAAGAAAACACTCTTCGTTCGTGTAATTTTAATAAATTTTCGAATTCACTAAATATCTAAGTAATAAATATGCCTTAAAGTTTGATTTCATCAGATTTGAAGAGGAAACATCTGACTCGTGAAGAGATTATTGGAAACTATTTTCAAATAGCTAGTATTTATATGGAACAGGTGGAAGTTTATAAAAAGAATCTATTAATATCCAATAAAGAACCCAAAGATAAAGTTATCAAGAAGAAATCAGTTCACATACATCAGTATAGTAATATTATTTTTGCATTGAACAGCACCTCTTCGACCGAACGAAAATTTTTATACATTTTTGACCTATCGACTAATTTTATACGAGAATGTACATTTCCGCTATTCTTAATCAAAAAAAATCTCTTCCGCCTTTTTTTAGTGTGAGCCGCCGTTTTTATGTAAAGAATTTAAACATCTTAACGTAACGTTTTTATTACAAATATGCGTTGAGATGTTTTAGTTTCTTACATAAAAAGGAAGCCCCACACGAAAAAGAGGCAGCATTCTTTGTCCCAAATTGAAAGTTTTTTTCTTGAAATGAATTGGGAAATCACCCCCTTAAATCTTTCACAACAATTTAGAAACATCCTATATAATATTATAATTCAAAGTTTTGTGTTTCTGAACCGAATTATTTATGAAAACGCCTGATTTAGCTTGAACGGACTCTCAAACTCTTTACTGTAAAATTTCCCAAATAATTTCAATACCGGAATAAATGAATCAGGTGATGGGAAGCGCGACAGCACTTAATCGATTCGTTTTACGAAACTCAGCAAATTTCCAATGACAATGACCGACTAAAGTCTCGAAATCCCGTTAGTTATAAATCCTCCTTTCAGATTTTATGATTCCTTAATTTTATAACGTGCTTAATCTGACGGTTAAATGGTTTAAAAGACAAAAGTTAAAGATGAACGAATGCTAACGAGGACATCTAGGAAATAGGAAGAAATTTCAGAAAATTGGGTTATCAACAAAAACTGACAACAGAAACCTCATTGTACTCTTTCAGTGAGGGAGAAATTTGAACAATATCTGGAATTACAACTTACTATTAGATGTGTAATTCGCGATTTTCACTTGAGAGCATCATTACCATTCAACCAAATATAGGGTGTTTCATAATATATGCGTAGAACTTCAGGATGTGATAGCTGATAGCTTATTAAAAAATGTGAAAAAATGATTCTATTAATTCACACTTTAAAATCGAGACTAAAATGCATCTTTTTCCAGAAACAGGGAAGAAATTGAAGAGGTTTTTTGCGAATATCTCCGGAACCTTATATCGTACAGAAAACAGCTTTCTTGAACCTTTTCTTATCATAATAAGCTATGTTTTCTGCGAGTTAGTGTACCCCCAACTTCTACGCTGATGAAAAAAGTGGCTTTTGAGACGCTCATTTAAAACACCAATGTTTTCTACACAAAAAGGGTGTACGCTCTAAAGTCGACAATTTTCGAAAAAAAAATCAGCTTTTGTGTTCAAAAACATGATCAATTTTTGAAATCCTTTTTCTTTAATCCTTCACTAGAAGCCAAAAATATGACCATGTTTTTCAACATAAAATTTCATTTTTCTCAAATGCTTTCTAGACTACAAGTATCTTTTTTGTATAGAAAATATAGGCGGTTCAAATGGGCGTCTCAAAAACCGTTCTTTTCCCACAAGCGTTGAAGTTGAGAGGAAAAACACCCACTAACTCTTGAAAACTTCCACCGAACGCAAAAAACATAGCTTATTATTAGATAACGATTCTGCATTTCTAGAAAACTCTTTAGGATTTCACTCCCAGTCTCTGAAACAGAAATAATTGAAAAATTTTTAAATAAGATGAAATGCTCCTGCGAAAATCTTTGCACTAATTTGTCAGGAGTGAATTTGTTTTGGAAAAATTGTTACCTAACAGTAGAACTAAAAAAGAAATTAAATAAAATGGATAATGTAACGTTTCGGTGTCTATATCAGACACAATTCCGAAAATTTTACAAATTTCTCTGAAGAAGTTATTTGATATCGTATGTAGACACCGAAACGTTACATTATCCTTTTCATTTATTTACTTTTTCAAAACCAATTAGTGTAATGATTTTCGCAGGAGCATTTCATCTTAATTAAAAAATTTTTAATTATTTCTGTTTCAGAGACTGAGAGTGAAAACCTAAAAAGTTTTCTAGAAATAGCTTATTATTATTATAAAATCTCATGAAAAGCATTTTTCATACTATGAAAGGTCCCGTAGATATTTGCAAAAAACAATCTCCAAAACGTTGGATTTTGGAGGCAAAGTTGGAAGAATCTTTTGTTCATCTTTTTGGACGAGCTATAAAATCCTGAAGTCTTGCGCATATATTATGAAACACCCTGTATTAGAGAGTTCGATGTAAACTTTTGAAGCAATTAATCCAATCCTTCGTTAATTCAACTGTTAACCTCGCTGTGAACGCTCCACATTACATTTCAAAAAGGGCAATAAATCCATAACAGGTTGATATCATTTGATTTTTATGATGCAAAGTTATGTTCGTACATTTTGCGTTGTTTCCTCCCAAATAAATGATTAGATTGTGGAAGTAAATGAGTGAAAAACTACGCATTTACCTCCACGATCCGATATTTTAATATCCATAACAAATCGAGTAACAAATCTCTGCATATCAATTTTTATTCTAGGTACCTGATGGTGCCAAAGCAAATTAAATCAAATAACATATAATAATAGCTGTCAAATCATAATAAAAATGCAGATAGAACAATCAAATAAATTATGATGCAGAAGCTGTTCTTACAATTCCTCGATTATGTAACGGTTGAAATGATTTAATTTATTTTCTTTAATTATGTGGAAATTTCGTTCATTATTCCAGATTCTATAAAGTGAAATCTGTCGAGAATACTTCAATTTAACAGAACTTAATGTAAAATTTTATTATTATGTATATGTTGGTACCCGGAACTCATCTGTCACTAATTTATCTATTATACATGTCAATTAAGTGATACAGAAAATTGTTCTGCTATAACTACCGTTTTGGTGACAAATAAGTAAACGTTTGCATGGAAAAATTTGATTTATTTCGATAAAAATTCATCAAATCAGACAAAATAATGTACCGGGAGCTAGAACAAAATGAGTGGCACATTTTCGGGCTCGATTTTTGAGAGAATTCATTTGGTCAAACCGTTTTCGAGATATTACAGAAAATTGGAAAATGGCGTCAAATGAAAAGTTCTCATAACTTCTTTATTACTGAATAAACATGAAACTAAAACCACTTTTTTCGAAAGAATTCATTGAAGTAATAATTTCTTTTATTACGTTTTGTTCAAGCTCATCGGGTTTCTGAGATCCCCCCACTAGACAACGAATTTAGGACACCCGGTACATAAAATAATGTTAAAGTCCCTCTATCAAAAACTTGTGGACAGATATCAATGTCATCTGAACTTGTACCTTTTAAAAACAACTATTATCCTTCATTATTCAAAATTTCTGTCAATACGTTCACCAAATATTTCAGTCTACATAATATGATATCTCTAGTGCCTATTAACAAATCTTGTCATCTTTATTCATTGAAACTTGAATTTATTATTATCCAAAATGGGAATTTTCAATAGTTCGTAGGATGACTTCTTCGATATTCATACCAAAAGGCACTGAAACAAATATAAAATTTATTTCATCCAGATTATCACAATTAATCGTGAAACTGAAAAAGTCCTCTGTATAACTATATCGATATACACCAATCAGATAAACTGAAAAATTCAATTATAATATACTTGAAGCTCGACTTCAAGTGGTACAAGTACCTACTACTTCACTTCAATAATTTTAACAAGGAAATGCTGTAGACAATAAATTAATTTATGTTAATGGGGAAATAGTGGAGAGGATCTCTTATTAAAGGCTCATTTCTCTTATTGAAATTGACCATTAAATGGTTTTGACAACTTTTTTTAATATTTCTTTGATCGAACGGTAATATTAAGGCAAAACCTTCGTTCAACCAAAGCACACAAAAGTGTAAAGTTCATAATAAATAATCCATAGGAAAGCAGAAATGATTGAAAATGCAAAAAAATAAAACCTTCTCCAAGATTTTATAGCTTATTAAGATATAAAATTATATCAAGTAAACCGTTGAAACGATATCAATCTCAAATGTCGACAGAGTTGAAATACGACTCATAATTAACGTAAGTGGTTCCTTTCGTTTATTATTATGATAACAGAAAAAATTGTGCAAAGAGAGGTATTTTGAAATCAAGAGCTAACATATTACAATAAATAAAACAAAAACAAAACTAAACTAAAAACAAAAATCCCTAACTGAGGATAATGCAAAACGGGGTACCATACTATTTTCTGACCCGGAACGAAAGCGATAAAGCAATTTGGCAATCCGAATGAAACCAAGTAATATTCAAAAAAGATTTAATAAATCATCCCTCCAATAAAGTTACTGGATTCGATCTTCCAAGAAAAATTTGGACTGTTCTTAATCGTATAAGAACAGGTCATGGCAGTTGTAAAAGCATGCTCTTCCATTGGAATTAAGTTGAGAGTCCTAGTTGCGAATGCGGAGAAGCAGAGGAGATAATAGAACATCTGATGAATAATTGTCCCATATTTAAATTTCAGGATGACTTGAGGGCTCTATACATGACGTTACAGAGTCGTTTTTGCATTGGGTTGTTAATTTTAAATCGATATAATAGAGTTTCAATCATTTTATATTTCTGTTCCTTTTGCCTACTTCGATTTTTTCGTTTCAGATTCAGAATTCCGAAGGCATCTTGGAGAGGGTTATCGGTTGGACTCAATAAAGAAGAAATCCTTCAATATTAAAATAGTTTTTAAGTGTTATTTTTGTTAGAACGGCGAGACAGGGTTTTTTATTCTGAGGTTTTTTCCTGAGCTCTGGTATCATGCGAAAAAAATAATGAAGAGAGGTAGTAATTATTATTGATCATCTGACGAAAATAGAATTAATACCATAGGCCCAAGAATGCTACCTGTCGAACATTTGCATTTATCACGAATAATTTAATTAAAGAACTAATTTAGTTCAGTGTATATTCCGGAAGCATCATTTATGATTATGGTCAATGAAGTATTCTACATTTGAATCCAGGTTGCCACTTATTAATACTTATTTGGTTATTTATAATACAAGTGTAGAAGGCGTTAGTATTCTCTTATTTTTTTAATGAAAGTGTGGGTGAAGGGACTGAAATGAACATGTCCAGCGATTTCCAGAAAAATCATTTTAAAAATCATGAACCTTCAGGCGGACTGGCCACTCTGTTGTGATTCGTCATCCCCACTTATTATGGTTGCTCGTACGTCATCATGGCGCGACGTTTGAACTCACGAGTATAGAAATCGCATTTTCAATATTATATTGAAAATCGATTAGGTACTTGAAATCTCGAGTGGATTATCATATATTCAACACAACCCGTAAAGCTATTAAATAAAAAAACCTATATTCTAACATACTGGAAATGCTCATCAGGGAAAACTAATTCAAGTTGTCTCAGATTTCGACATAGTAAAAATTCGCATTTCCTCTCGATTTTTCGCAGTTTACAGAATGAACCACCAATTTTTATGTGGCGAATCCATTTTTGGTAACGCCGCCTGTAATTCGACTCCTCGAAAAGCCTGTTTCGTCTTCCTAACACCCACACAAGACGCTCTCTATCCAACAAGACGAACCGCGTCGACTTTGCACGAATAATACTCGACTGATTCGATTGAACTAGTTCAAAGTTAAAAATATACACTCTTAGCTTTGACTCTCGCTTTGACTTCACATTAAATTTATATGAATATTTTCCTTCGTTCAACGTGGTCAAGTCAAAACAAGAGTAAAAAAATGTTTCATGTTCGAATACCAACAGAAATTACAAAGTATACCATCTACACAAAAAAAGGTTGTAAAAATTGTTGTTGTGTCTCAATTTCCAAAAATAAGTTAACATTGAATTGGATTTAAAACATAAATGATTGTGCCTGATATTTATAACATTTTATAAACATTCAGTGCATTCGTAATGTGGTATAATTTTCAATAAAAATAGAATGTCCGCTCTGTAAGAAGGCAAGTTAATTTTTATTTTTGGATCGAAGTTATTCCACGTGATATTCAAATAATACCAATACAAAATGATTTTTCCCCAATAAAACACTAATCTTATGAATTCAAAATTGGAAAAGCATATTTTTAGCTTCATTTGAACATCTATGATGAATAAATCTCTCATTTGAATTTTTTATTCCATTATAGATTTCTGCACTTACTTCCTGTGTGATAAGCTCGGTGATAAGTTACATTTTCTGATTCAAAAACGATACCTGTTGATGCCTAATTATTACTTCATTCTACTATACAAGGTGTTTCTCCAAATTATTGGAAATATTCACCAACATTAGGTATATTTATATGAAATATTTTGACTCGACCATTTTCCTCGTCTTAATTTCCAGCAATCCCGCAGCAAAACTTGACAATTGTTAAATTAAGTAATACCTAAACATAATGAAATATCACTTAGCAATGTGTTTTTTCAATTTCTTTCGGAAAATTTAAATTCCCTCATGATATTACCTACGAAAATATTTGTTGAGCAACCTTGAAATTTTCTGATAAGATGGAATTGATATGTTTACCAGTTCCTGGCAAAAACATGCATGCTACAAAAGTTTTTTTGAAAACTGGATTACATTTCCAAACATATCTGTTTTAAAAAATCATTTTTTGAGATGAATAAAATTTGAAGGAAAGCAAAGACATTTTCCAATTATAATCCAATTGTGCCTATTATAGGCTGTTGTTGTGGAAAAAACTCCAAATTTTCGGAGAACCTATAGGGAATTCTCAAAACAACTTTGTATTACACGAGTGGTTTTTTCATTTCAAAACATAAACAATGGTTTTCATAAAGCCTGATAGTCCGCTGAAATCATTGTTCTGTATTTATGTCAGAAAAAATTCACATAAAAATAGTGACACTCAACATGATCAAAGCTTACGCTAACCTAGTTCAATATTTTCTCATAAACAAATCTTCAACTTAATGAAAGTTAATTTATATTTTTCATATCAGTTTTGAATTTTGCCCATGCAACAAATTCAATGTTTAATTCCCAATCACAAATTCTTAAGAATTCGATCGATCGCGTTGTACACCAATACAACACCAACTAGAATTTCAGGTTCTAAGTAAAATCAAAAATTCATCACTCAGATACAGCAATATCGAAAATAAATACACATTATTTATTATACACAAGAACTAAAGAATATTCTGAGGTATCAATTTTACATCGGTAATGAAAATTCTAAATATGAGAATAGCGGAATTTAAAACTCATTCACGAAGTAAAACAATATGATTCATTCGGAATTCACATTATCAACAAATTTTTATTTGGTCAGCTATCGATGTTTCGTAGAAAGGAAACTAATCGAATATTTGTACGATAAATCAGGTACATAATTCACGATGTTTCTAAATCATAGCAAATTCACTTAAATCTTATTTCTGAATGAAGCAACAATGACGATATATATTTACAATGAATCATTTGATTGAATTCAACCCATTTTGCAAGTGTTGAAGCATTACATCACAAATACCAGGAGAGATACCAAAAATAGGTACAGCAGATAAAGTTACACAGTATTAATATAACTGGGGAATATTGCAGAAAAAATCGGTAGAACACGAGAAATAAGCCTACAACCTGTATCCAAATAAAACGAGTTTCAACAAAGAATAAATCAAAAATTCGAGAACTGGAATTTTATAGGTTAGGTTGACAGTTGAATTTGTTTACAAAATCGAGTGGGCCGAGGGTGGTTCGAAAGGCTTTGTTATTTTGACAGGAGGTCATTCTCTATGTCATCTTTTGACCTTTAGTGTAGTCGTAGTCATTGTGACCTACCTTTTTCTGTTGTTTTTCCCAAGCTGGGTCCAGAAGGCCCTCTCGTTCCCATTCCTCTTCTTGCTCCATATAACCGTCGTTAAACTCGACGCTGTTGTAATCTGTGGCTATCATTTTCAACAGATACGCACGATTATTCTACGCTAAAATTTCGTTTTTTCGTTCGACAGATGTATGTATAACGTCGTGCTAAAGCACACGACCGGACGCGCACTTTACCCCACTGACACGACCCGTGCTCAACTCCTCGGTCCTCGGCAAAAGTAAATTTCGTCTCCCGTTTGTCCCGTAGATGAGAGACCGTGCGTCTCGCTTCACGTATTCGATGGTCTTTGTCTGTGTCCGTTAACTTGCGGCGTTGTCAAAAGTGAACGTACCGTGCAGTTGGTTATTTATATAGAGCGGCATTGATAATAATTGGGTCCGGAATAGCGAAAATTGAATTTCGTTTAGAGGTTCTGATAAGAACAGATTTGTTTGGATCGAATTAATTATGATCTGAATGAAGGAATCATTGTATTTCAGCATTTTCGTCATCCTTTATTTTCGTTTTATTCACTTTTAATTAGGTAGGAAGATACAGTTTCACTACCGCACCTTTATTCGTTTGTAATGAGGAAAAATCTGTATTTACCGATTATTTATTTGTGAGCAATTATAGTTATTCGACAGTGCCCAATTCGCCTAGACTTCCCACGAATCAAGTCAATAAAGAAGTTTTTAGGAATATCGTTCCATTCTTACTGAAGAGGGCTTAACTCAATTCCTGAAAAATTGAAGGTGGGGTTTGGCGATTGGATATTGCTCTACCTAAGTAATCCCAAACTTTCCGCACGAAATTGAGTAGCTCCTTTCAGCCCTGTACCTCTCCGAACCCTTTCTCGTCGACTATCACTTTGTAAAACCAATCGCGACTCGTCCGAAAAAAGTAAGCCATTGTGGTGAAAGGCAGACATGGTTATGTTCAGCCCATTGCCGACAAATGCCCGAGCAACTCAAATTTGAGGAAGGCCAGCTGCCTCCTTATGGTAACTACTATGTTATTGGAAATGGAGGTTATATTACCAAAATAATAGCTTAGGTATTGAAAGATGTCTATAGATATAAATTTAGAAAGAAACTATCAGAAGTGCGATACAGCCATACACTCAGATAGTCAAGCTGCTATTAAAGCACTGAGCTCCTATGTCATCGACTCAAAGATGATCTGGGTGTGCCGGAAGAAACTCAATGAGGTAGGCAAGAAGAATAAGGTCTTTTTAGTCTGGGTTCCCGGCCATTCGGGAATCAAAGGAAAGGAAGAGGCCAATACACTTGCCAAAGAGGGCGCGTGAATGTCACTCATTGGCCCAGAACCCTTGTGTGGTATAGGTAAATGTACCTATAAGAAGGAGTTGCTGGAGAAGGAGAAAGCCGAGAAGGAAAACCTCTGGCGAAATCTCCCAGGGATGGATCATTCCACTAAGTTCTTTCGGAACTTTGAAACAGCAAGATCCAAAGGATATCTGGATCTTGGTAAGAAACAATAACACCTCCTCACTGGCTTTCATACAGGACACTGTCGCCTCAGGAAGCACCTGTTGAGAATGGAATTATCGGATACTGACGAGTGTAGGTTCTGTGATGAGGAGGAAGAAATCCCCATTCACCTAGTCACGGAATGCTTTGGCATTGCGAGCCTAAGGTGAGAATGCCTTGGGCGAGAAACTTGTAAGAGTGAGGAACTAGCCTCGTTGAAACCTTCACAGATATTGGATTTCATTAGATCTCTGGAACTGGAAGGCGAGCTGTGAAGAGTGTGGTCGGAACAGCTCTGTAAGGGGCACAATAGACCTTGAGATCGCAGTGAACAGTAACCCCTTTTTAAACTATAACACTATTGAAGAATTTCGAGGGGCTTGAATATTTTGTAATTAACCTTGTTATACGATAAAGGCCTCTAAAGAGTGACTTTATTTGTCCAGATGTATTGCTCTGAAAGCCTAACTTTCCTCTACTTAGTCTACTCTAATACTATTTGGTTCGTACTCGTTCGAAAATTACTAAAGAACTGAAAAATAAAATGAACGTCCTTATTTGCTGCATGCTATATTTCTGAATAAAATCAGCTACAAGAAAACTCCTCTAATTATAAGCTAATTTCCACAACATTTTAATGATCAACATAGCATTTTTTAGGTTTGAAATCTGTCATATAAATCTTAGGGTTCCAGTAAACTTTAACTACTTCATCATTCTGTTTCTTCTTCTTACCATCGAATTTGCATAAAAGAGATTTGATAAAGAAATAGATAAACTCTATTATGCTCAGTACAGATCCACCCAGACAAAGGCCAATAACACCACCAATAGACGCTAAAATTCATTGTATAATAGAAGAAAAAACTGAAGTAACTTGACTTACCTAGTAGACCATCCCAGGTTAGATTGGCAGATCTTTCTATCATAACACATTGGTCACTTCCAAAATATATTGTTATACGACTTCCTTGTATGGAATCATCATAACCAATTCTTGAAGAGGAAAATATTTTAGAAGAGTGTGACGACGACTGTAACAGTCATGTTAAAAAAAAGCTGCTGAATATTTGCAGATGTAGATGTAGGTAAACTGATGATTATATGTATACTCTTATACAGAGTGCGGCAGCATAACTTCCTTTTTTTAAAACTTAATAAAACGCATTGTATGAATCAGGAAATTTGTATTCGTTTTTTATACATACATAAAGTTTTGTTTTACCCAGTTTTGAAGATAAAATCATTAGGTGACGTCCCCCATTCTCCATACACTGAGTAAACCGATTTCTGGCGTTTGTCATGATATGACTCCAGCCAGTATAGCAGGCGTTATGTTGGCAATTTCTTCCTGGATGTTGTTCTTCAAATCTTGTAGGGTCCTTGGACGGTTCACATAAACACGAGATTTCAAAAAACCGCATAGAAAAAAGTCACAAGGGGTCAAATCGGGAGAGCGGGCCACCCACTCCAAATCACCTCTAATTGAGATAAGGCGCTCTGGGAAGTGTTCCCTCAAAACAGCCATCGATGCTCTTGAAGTCCGAATTCACTGTCACTGTGACTTCATTTTCCTCAAAGAACCAGGGACCAATAATTCCACTTGAGGAAATTGCACACCACACTGTGACTTTAGGTGAATGCAAAGGCCTTTGATGCAATTGTCGATTTGACCCCTTGTGACTTTTTCTATGGGGTTTTTTGATATCTCGTGTTTATGTGAACCGTCCATGGACCCTACAAGATTTTAAGAACAACATCCAGGAAGAAATTGCCAACATAACGCCTGCTATACTGGCTGGAGTCATATCATGACAAACGCCAGAAATCGGTTTACTCAGTGTATGGAGAATGGGGGACGTCACCTACCTG
This sequence comes from Propylea japonica, assembly GCA_013421045.1. Lineage (NCBI taxonomy): Eukaryota > Metazoa > Arthropoda > Insecta > Coleoptera > Coccinellidae > Propylea > Propylea japonica. Next base: position 34,248,619 of record CM024241.1, on the reverse strand, counting down.
ATTTTATCTTTAAAACTGGGTAAAACAAAACTTTATATATGTGCCCATATTATAAAAAACGAATACAAATTTCCTGATATATAATGCGTTTTATTAAGTTTTAAAAAAAGAAGTTATGCTGCCGCACCCTGTACCTTACTCCAAATTAATCACCAAACATTTGACATATAATAATGGTAAATGACAATAATTAGATTCACAAAAATACCAAAACTATTGGAAAATCCGAAAGTCCAATATGTAATCACATACGCAGAAGTGTTTGGTGAATTCTATATTTTTTTCAGAAATCATAGGCAGAAATGGAAATTTTCTGTGGGAGGGCACCCATATATGAAATCAGAATGAGTCGTCATGCAGATAAGCAGTGACGGCTGCTCAGAGGAGGCAGAGGAGGCCGGGCCTCCCCTAATTTTACTGCATTTTATTCAATTTCAAATTCAGGTTCAAATAAAAAATAATCCCACTTCTATACCTGTATTATTTCCATCATGGTATCTAGTATTAACATATGTTTATTACTTAGAGATCTAAAACATTCATACATTATCCGCAACATACAATACAGCGTAACGGATAGCAGGTAAACCGCTCAGCGAAGGAATTCACTCAAAATTCAAGCTGTAGATCACGTGCCGGAGGCCTGGCTCCGCGGCATTATTTTCGCTTCTGGAGAATGAGCTTAGCCGAAACTGAACGTCCGATCGGCCCGAATCAACTCCGGCGATCCTGGATGGAGATAGGCTGTTGTTTTGATTCCCTTCCTTTTTATTAACGAAGTATTAATACTCTCAGCGTGCGGTTTGTGGTTTTGTGACATTTTTCGGAAAAGTTTGTAGGTAAGGTTTTAATATTTCAGAAAGAAAAATGGAAACGGAAACGAGAAGTGAGAATTATAATGCAAGTAGTGAACTTAAAGAAACGCAAGATCCTGTAGATTCAATTTTGAATAATAAATTCAGTAAAATGACTCAAGATGATAAAATTTTCTCAACTCAAGTAATTAAGACACCTCGACCAGCAGTGCCAAATTTAATTATTAATTCTGCTCATAATCGTTCGTTCTGCGTAGAATTGTATAATGAATGCCAGTGGCTGACAGATAGCCCAGTTCGAAATAAATTATTTTGTTGGTTGCGTGGTCTCGGTCCTCCTCTGATTGAAATCTCACGAGCCGCCTCTGCAGATAAGGGAGGTGTGGAAGGTTCTTATTTTTATTTTCTAGGGCGGGCAACGGGGGTTCCTGGGGGGCACGGGAACTTCTGGACTCCCATATTTCCGCCTACATCAAAAATATATAGAAAGGAGAATAAATCGAATTTTGGACAAAAATCTCTGGTGTAGCTAGCTTAGACAGTAAAGTGTCAAACTTAACCCATTAGTCTCGGGTTCGATACCGGAAAAGAAACAAAACTTTTATGAGCTTCTTCTGTCCAAGGTGGCGTAAGGACACAATTACAAAGTCTACTCAGAACTCAACAAGTTCTCCCAAATCGCATAAGGCGAAAAGCTTCTGAGGTGGATGCCTACGAGTATGGTAAAATAACTACCGCCTTAAGTTTAAACAAGAAAAAACATTCAGGCCCGCTCAGATGGAATAGTATTAAATCCAATAATTTTATGGGTTTGCAAATATAAACGTTTTTTCAGAATTCATTTCAACAATGTCTCTTTTATTTAACATTGTCTCTTTTATTCAACAGAAGTTCATTAGAATACCACACCTCAGTAAACACCAATGAAAATTTCGACCTTTCATAAATACATACATTTTATCTGGGGAGTTCGACCATGAATTAACAATTCCCATTGAAAACATTTTTCATATAACAAGCCAATGTTTATTCTACAACTTTTGCAAACAAATAAATACGTTATTTTCGTTATATGTAACTGTATAATTCGACGGTTCAGAGGCCTCGAAAGTCAGAACAATTTGCATTTACTAACACGAAAAAAATCAGAATGGACATTTGCAGTGATTTCTACTTTCCAAAAAAAATTCAAAAACAATCGATTTCCGAAAAAAACTATTACGAAATGGCCGAAATAAGCTGGCGAATTCAAACGCTGAGAATTGGCGGTTGAGTGTGACGTACCCGTTCGAATTCATTCCATTGATTAAACTTATAGATATTTAAAAACTAAAAGGTAGGTACTGATATTTTAGGCAATGTTAAATTGACTGAATTGAAACATAGATAAATTGAAAATAGTAATCATCGTAATGAATACAATCTTCAATTTATAGGCTCACAGAACCTTCTTCATGCGGACTGGGATGATTTATTCAAGATGTTGTCAATGAGGGAAGAGACAGACCGGTTTCGGCCTTATTAGGCCTCGTCAGTGTCCCACATCCCTCAGAGACAACATCCTATTGAAAAACTTCTACATTTACGACAACTTGTAAGACTCTTTCGAGTATTATCCTACAGATGGTGACATCTAGTAGTGAGTAGTGTCAAAATGAGAAGTTCAATCATCACAGATCGCATGATTACTATTTTCAATTTATCTATGTTTCAAAAATTTGTTAGGTTAGCCTCCTTAAAGGCGAAGAATTTTTTGTTTGTCATTCTTTCTTTATCTTAAAATCACTTGGCTTCACAGCCGCCAAAAATTGGGTGTTTCCATCACTCGGAGAAACTTGCATGAAGGCCCTGATGTAGGACCACTGCTAACATCTCAAAGAGTGAAGAGGAAGTAATCAGTGCTTTCAGCATGCGATCTGTGATGATTGAACTTCTCATTTTGACACTACTCACTACTAGATGTCACCATCTGTAGGATAATACTCGAAAGAGTCTTACAAGTTGTCGTAAATGTAGAAGTTTTTCAATAGGATGTTGTCTCTGAGGGATGTGGGACACTGACGAGGCCTAATAAGGCCGAAACCGGTCTGTCTTTTCCCTCATTGACAACATCTTGAATAAATCATCCCAGTCCGCATGAAGAAGGTTCTGTGAGCCTATAAATTGAAGATTGTATTCATTACGATGATTACTATTTTCAATTTATCTATGTTTCAAAAATTTGTTAGGTTAGCCTCCTTAAAGGCGAAGAATTTTTTGTTTGTCATTCTTTCTTTATCTTAAAATGACTGAATTGAGTATCCCCCAATCAAAACTCCATTCGAAATTGGGTCAAATTAAATTTTTGCCTGTCCTGTAATTATTTTATCCTTAGTACCTAAGTATGTCAGCAAAATTTTAGGTGGTCGAGGGCCATTTGGGGGTGGGGGAACGTTTCCCCATTTCCCCCCCGTATCCGCGCCTGGAACGGAGTATACTTGACGAGTGACAACGATTTTTTTTAGCGCACGTAAGATGAGTGTGGGTGGAGGTCGGAGCAAAAAGTAAACAGTGTTTACCTACTTCTTGCTCTGAGGAGTGGACCCTTATGGTCTGAAAAATGGAGAATTTTGAGGATTAAAGATTTAATATTGTCCTTACATTGTTTTTACTTCTCTGGCATTCACCTCGTATTTATAAGACAACTTAGTGCACGGGGGAAGGCAATCACAGAATTCATCAGCAACTTTATTGTACAAGACCTCTGAAAATAACAGCATATTATAAAATTAAATGAAAATGATTTTATATCTGATATAATCTCAAAGAAACATAATGTTTCTTTGAAATTATTATATCGTGAGATGAAAAATTTTCTATTGAAAATTCGCTATGCAAAAGTCTGTATAACTAATAAATTTCATAGCAAAGATTATATAGTATATATCGGAAGTCCCAAGGTGAGTGGCCTATTAGATTAATTGACGTGTTACGAAAATGACTCTAGTTCGCTCAATATTTGAGATTTAAGTCAGAAACTCTGAAAAGTCATTAGTTATTGATCTGATCTATGTCACTGCTTTTGAATTATAGTGGTCAGTTATAAAGGATGGTCAAAAAAAATCATCAATAGTTTCCATGAAAATCTAAGAGGCCACTCACCTTGGGACACCCGATATACTCTATAATCTTTGTTTAAAAATATATGTATGATACACATGTTAATTCCAAATTTCACAAATAACACTTCAATAATGATATTTTCCAATAACATTTTCCATTTCAACATCGAAAAGCTTTCCATGACTCTCATGGATTGTTAGTTTCGAGCTGGTGAACGTTTTTTGGTGTATTTCGGACTATGTATATTCTTTCTATTTTAGTTCACTTAATAACTACATATCAATCGATTTCATACGATTTACCTAAACTCAGATGAATACTTACTTCTCATACATTTCACGTCTAGTAATGAACAGATTTTTTCATTATCTGGAAGAATAAATAGATCAAAACCTGAATGTTCGGAACTAATATGTTGATTCTCACCTTCTACCGGGTAATAGTAAGGAATGCATTTACAGATTCTCCTGATTGCATCTGCTTCGCATTGACTTTTGCAACCGAAAAAACTGTAGATATAATTCCACCTCAAAGTACTCTGCAATCAATTAATTGAAAATATTATAAAAAGAATCATTCAAATCTGAATATTAAACCCCCTGCACAATACTGAGGAAATAACTTCCTGGGCTAAATTGAATCGCTTCAGTCTGCCTGAATCTCTCAAAACCCTTTCTCGTCGACTATCACTTTGTAAACCGAATCGTGACTAGCTCTAAACAAGGACGGTGCGCTTAATTGTGGTGTTTTTGCCAATGACATAAGAAGATGTAGTAGCATTCGAATCTGGATTATACATACCTCATATTCAAATAAACATTCACGTAGATTTATATCCATATATTTAAGTTCTTCGGTAGCCTGAACTACTTCGGGAACAACTGATATTTGAACATCCACACCCATCGCCACTGCGGTTCCGAAATACTTTGTTTCAGGATATACATTTTTTTGATGCAAAGAAACCTAAAAATATGTATCCGTGTTAACAAGAACGGCTACCAACATGCAAAGGTCTCACATCGAGTCCATAATATGGTTTTATTGCAGAAATATATTCTTCTTCAACAACATCAACATCTAGTTGAAGACCAAATTTAGGACCTACCTCCGAAATCACGTCATTTCTGAAAAATAAGTTACATGATTCTTAGGTACCATATTTTACCATTGAGAGATATAACCAATATAGACCTAACAAGGGAACCACAAATTACATTGGCGAAGAACAAGCTAGTTTTAGTTTGCGTACCTGCTCACCATATCATTGAGAGGAGTTTACGACACAAGACCGATAAAAAACACAGATATCTATAGGTTATGTGGATCGGCCACAAAAACCACAAATTGGCAAATATTATGTCAATTCAACCTGTTGGCGCAAATAAGACTTGCTCTAGATGGATGGCATAAAACTAACGTCAGCAAAGTCTTCCAAGAAAATAATCACCTCTACAAATAAGATTAGATTCCTGCGAAAATGTAAAATAACGCACAGAACACTTCATTAATAGAAGTGCAAAAGGCCAATCATTGTGCTTATTATCACAATGATTGGCTTGCATTCGACCACAATCTCGATAATAATAAATAATTATTATTTCGAATTTTTGTTTTCACACCCAATATACATACCTACTAATTTTGCTAGCTTTATTCGGTTTCGTTAATGCAGACGCAGAGTATTGTAAATAAATAATACAAAAATTAATTATACGTTATAGGTACTCAATTTAAAAGTGAAATAAGAACAATAACTCACTTCAAATCCAACGAACAACAAAATCCTGATTGGGTTTTGATTTTAGTGAAAATCTCCGTGCAATTTACATATTTACTCTTCCAAATACAATTAGTTATAAGTAATTCACAGGGTTCAGCTACCTGAAAAAATGATAAAATTGGAAAAGTTAACGTGGTCTGGAACAGGTCATCTGCAAACCTCCCTAGTGACGTTATGATCAAGAAAGTGGGCATGCTAAATAAAAGAGAGGAATGGAAACGGGAATACACCGACTATAACATCAAAGAAAATATCGTAAAATGGTATACAGATGGTTCCAAAACCTCTACAGGAGCTGGCGCGGGGATATACGGGCCAAGTACCAAGTGTGCATTGTCGCTAGGCTCCTGTATGAGCGTCTTTCAAGCGGAAATCTTAGCTATTGAAAGATGTCTAGACATAAATCTTGAAAGAAACTATCAAAGCCATATACTCAGATAGTCAAGCTGCTATTATAAAGCACTGAGCCCCTACGTCATCGACTCAGAAATGATCTGGGAGTGCCGGAACAAACTCAATGAGGTAGGCAAGGAGAATAAGGTCTTTTTAATCTGGGTTCCCGGCCATTCGGAAATCAAAGAAGCCAATACACTTGCCAAAGCGGGGGCACAAATGTCACCATTGGCCCAGAACCCTTCTGTGGTATGGGAAAACGTACCTAAAAGAAGAAGTTTCTGGAGAAGGAAAAAATCTGGCGGAATCTCCCAGAGATGTATCAATGCACTAAGTTCCTTCGGAACTTTGAAACAGCAAGATCCAAAAGATATCTGAATCTTGATAAGAAACAATTACACCTCCTCAGTGGCTTTCTTACAGGACACTGTCGCCTCAGGAACTTAGACTATATCCTAGTCTAAGCTCAGGAAGCACCTGTTGAGGATGGGATTATATTGGGCACTGACGAGTGTAGGTTCTGCGGTGAGGTGAAGAAACCCCCATTCACCCCAGTCACGGAATGCTTTGGCATTACGAGCCTAAGGAGAGAATGCATTGGGTGAGAAACTTGTAAGAGTGAGGAACTAGTCTCGTTGAAGCCTTCACAAATATTGGATTTCATCAGATCTCTGGAGCTGGGAGGCAAGTTGTACAGGGCGTGGTCAGAACCTTCTGTAAGGTCAGAACAGTTCTGTAAGGGGGCACAACAGACCTGTGAACTGTAACCCCATCGAAACGTCCCCCTCCTCCCCAGAAATTTTTCAGATGTACAGGATTAGAACTTTTTCTTTAAAAATTGTAATTTGGTCATTCGAACCCCCTCGAATTTTTTTCTGGCTACGGCCTTGGATATATTTTTCTAAACACAAAAATTGATATTTACGTTATTATATAGGTAAGTGATATTGTCATTTATCAGTATTCACCTCATTCATTACCCTTTCTGTATTATAATCGCTTAGGTCTAAAGCCTGAATAATTCTTCCATATGTTTTCCAATCAGCATTTGGTGCAAGTTCATCGTGAATAACCAAACTAGACAAATTTTCGAAATAATCCAATATCTGCGGTTTCAAAAGGCCGTCTGCTAATCTGAAATGAAATAAAATGGACGGTGATTCGGCTAAAGTCGACTTAAAAAAAACACGTGATTTAATATTGAATTGAACGCATTTTTTGGCAATGATATGAAATATTTTTCTTCAACCCGTAGTTTCAATCTTACCTCACTTTTTTAATGCAAACATATGTCGTGTTTAGGCTCGTTGAAAAAAAACTGATAGAGTGTTACCAAACTGTTATTTTTTATTTAACTTATTTGATTATTAGAAAATAAGTATAAAATTTTTATCTGAAAGACGCCGAAATGGACGACGTGGTACCAGTGGCGTAACTAACGCCAATGCAACCAATATGCGTTGCATTGGGGCGCAGGCCTTCAGGGGGCGCAGGGCCTTAGGGGGGCGCAAAAAACTGAATTCTACGGAATTCAGAACGTACCTACGAATCAAAAGATTATTATTTTTTCGAAACAAAAACTGGTCAAAAAATTGAGCGCTTATGGCTTTGCTACTCCCCCCCGTCTTTAAATGGAGTGTATTGTGAACCATGTTGGCTGTTCGCTAACGCCTACGAATAGGGGCGCACGGCAAATTCTTGCATTGGGGCGCAGGTCAGACTAGTTACGCCACTGCGTGGTACAATTGAATGTCCACCAAGATCTCCCGACTTAACGTCACTAGATTACTTTTTCTAGAGGCGTTTTCGGAAACTTACTCAATCCATTGGGTCACGTGACGGATCTACTCGGATCACGGGCCCGGGTTCTAAGTTTACGAACACATTTTTCAGTTTAGGAAAGTCGTATCAATAACATAACCAAATATTTTATGGATTTATTCCAGTTTATTTTCGGATTGTATCCAGCTTTGCTGGCATTTATTGGCTTTTGTAAAATAATTCTTATAATTTCTGGTGTGCCCTTCCATGTTAAATGTTATTTCTGAGTACCTATGTAAAGAAGTAGAGAATTTACTTTTTCAGTTCTAGTTTATTTACTGATTGTCTCTAGCTTTGCTTGGATTTATTGGCTTCTGTAAAATCTTTCTCATAATTTCTGTTGTGCACTCGCATGTTCAATGTTATCTTTGAGTACCTTTGTTGAAGAAGTGAAGAATGCTTTAACTTTAACGCAGAAAGATCTGCATACAAAGTTATGAAGAAGTTGTTTCATATTATTTTCTCGGCTCATAGAACCACACTTTTTACACTGAGCCAAATTCTCTCTCTTTCCATAAGTTTTAGGAATAGAATATATGAAATAATGATTAGTCTGAATATTCTGCTCGGCGTGCACTTCTTGCGCTCAACTGGTCTTTTATTATGCTCTCATCTTCAAGTGAGAGCAAGAAGTTCACGCCGAGCACTCAGAGCAGAATATTCAGACTTAGCAACTAAGAGAAGAGTAAAAGAATTATTCCCGCCCTTTTCGAATACAAAATTGAACTGCAGTGCGCATGCGGTGACTCAACGACCCTGCTGTCGTGTAGGGTTAAGATTGATTAACCTGAGTCACCCTACTTTCCGAACACGGCTTTGATGTTCGGGTTAGGTAAACGAATGCAAAGGGATCGAGTTAACCGGAGTAAGTATCCGAAAACGCCTTAGGAAACGAACAGCTCCTGAGTAACTCCACCAATGACACCGATCAAAACGGATAACCCTAATATCTAACAGAAAACTCGTAAAATTTCATAATATAACTCACAACATGTCCTCAAACTTCTTATACTGAGATCCAAAAACAATGTTTGAACTACACAATGTTACCCCTGGAAACGGAACATTCTCTAATGGGTACATAATACTTCCAATAGTTGTACTGATCCTGTGAGTCTGGTACCGATCCCACTGCATCATGATCAGAAAAACTGTGAAAGCTGTTGCTGCAATGCATAATACGATCCACAGAAATGCCTGGATCAGATTCGAGGGTGTATCTGTTATGTAGTGAAATCCATGAAGACTCGTTGTCTCACAATATTTTTTCATCTGGCTCTTACATCGCGAGATCAGAACTCTGACTAAAAAATGAAGGAGCTTTATTTTACGTGTCGATAACACAATTTTGTTTTATGTGGTTGAAAAGCGACTATTTCTTGTTATTGTGGTATTTTGGGGATTCACTCATCTTGGTAACCTAATTTTTCTCGAAAAAGGATGAATATTTTTTTATTCTATTGACGGTATTTAGTACAAGTCAATGTTGACTTGAGATGTGCGTAAAAGACGGAGAAAAGAATTAAGAGGCCAAGCGTCGCAACGCTATCAAAATTTTATTCTCCGGAAACATATCTTTTTTTTTGTGTCATTCAAGAGATAATTCTGAATACAATTTTTTCTTACTGTCAGTGACCTGCAGCGTGTTTCATATTAATTTTATTCCATTATTTTTTTTCTGTATTGTGACAGTATGCCTTGATTTACAGACATAGATATGATTGTGTTTCTTAAAATCGAGGAGACCTTATAGCAAACTATTTCTCAATCATTATATTCATCAAATATCATATTTTATAACAAAAAACATTTTGTAATAACCAACGAAACATGTCAGATCATATATTCTATATACTGGCCATAATGATCTATCAAAAGATTATATCTTTTCCTTATTTCATTAAATATAAGTTACTTTGGTCGAAATATTAAGGTTTACTTGGACAAATGCTCAGTTGCAGGAACGTCCATTAAAATTTAAAGGTCCATTAAACCCTTAATCCTCCATTAGTTCCTTGTAATAATGGAGGATTAAGAGTTTAATGGACCTTTAAATTTTAATGGATGTTCCTGCAACTGACACAAAGTAATTTATAATGAACTAAGGGAAAGATATAATTTATGTATGGATTATAATGGCTGTTATATAGAACATATGATTTGACATGTTGCATCTATTATTAAAAAATGTTTTCCGCCGACCTCGAAATAAAAGGTGATTTTAATGTGTACGAAATTGAGCATTAATGACCCATTTTAATGCTCAATTTTTTAGCTATTTTAATGTGCAATCCTCATGGCAACCGTACACAAAGTCTTCAGAAGCACTACGTGAAATGTCAAAACTCTACTGGAACATAGAAACTTAGAAATTTCATTTTGTCAAATGTATGTCTTGTGCAAAATTAGAATGTATTTCAATCAAGAATTTATACACAATTCATGTTTAGATCGTCGGAAAAATCTTGTAATCAACTCGGTTATTAATCAAGCGACTAATGGTCTCGAACTATTAACGCGTTCACTCCGTTCACGCTTTAAAATATCTCGACCATTAGTCGCTGTCTTTAATAACCTAGTTGATTAAATAACTATTATTGTTATAAAATATAATATTTGATGAATATAATGATTGAGAAATAGTTTGCTCTTCGATTTTAAGAAACACAATCATATCTATGTCTCTAAATCAAGGCATACTGTCACAATACAGAAAAAATTGATGGAATAGAATTAACATAAAACACACTGCAGGTCGCCGACAGTAAGAAAATAATTGTATGCAGAAGAAACATTCACAATTAAATTATCTTTCCAATGACATGATAAAAAAGGTCTGAGGTGGGCAGGATTTTATCATTTTATAAAAGCAGAAAGTTTTTCTATGAATGTCTCATAAACATATCAGAACATTTCAAAATTTCTAAAGAAAATTCTTCAAAAGTATACTTTTTGAGTTAGTTCAGCTGCAACTCACCCTTCACAGTCTTCATATTTCACCGGAACAGATCAAAAACAAATTATAAATTATTTGAGTTTATTTAAAAACTTATAAATAATATACATCAATTTTCTATGCTTACACTTTCCTCTCCAAGGAAAATATAAATCATAGCGTCAATCTATTTTCCTTATTGGGCACCTTCAATTAGTCCTTCTAATTACACTTTAATTACTTCTTATGACTGCTCCGAAAGTGTAGAAGGATCCAATTTCAGCTGACGATTTTGGAACCTATGTTTCACTGCGTGAAAAAAGTAATTAAAAAGAAATTAGTCCTCATATATACACCAGAACATTGAAATGAAATAAATTGATTTTTTATTAGGTACTCCACATGCAATGACTTTCTTTCTTTGGATCTACTTTGAAGTACTGGTTAATACTAAACTTTTCAAGTCAGAGGTTAGGATTCCTGATATCACTGTTTTGAATATTTTATAGTAAAGAAAAAAAAGAACAAAAGATATTCGGTAAAAACAATCTGTAGATTTGGAACATTAACAGCTTGAAGAATCTAAACGATGTATAGTCCGTTCACAAAAGTTTGAGCGCATAGTAGGCGTTTGTTTATTTATCTGAAGTTAGCAGTATTTACTGTCATAACGTAAAATAAAGTCAACGTTGCTGAATGTACCTGGCCTCGTCCGACCAACTTGCGAGTTATCAGAGAACTCTATGCGATATTGACAACATTGCGTATCAATCTGACAAGAAAATAAACAACATAACCTAAAATTTTAATATACACAGTGAAATATGCCAAATTTCCATAGCCAACCAATGGCTCAAACCTTCGTGAACGGACTATAAATTGTACTGATTTTATGCGGTGTGTCATAAGGTTCAGTATAAGGGACAGTGATTTTCATTATTTTGATGTACAACTGTACTACAACTATGGGACAGATTCCGTAACATGTGTACCCTCAATAATAACAATCTCCGAGGCCATATATTCAATTTGAGACGAGACAATTTTGAAACCAATCAGCATCAGAATTTCCTTCCCAACAGAGTTTTCGACACTTGGAACTATCTGCCTGGCTCCGTTGTCCATTCTCGTCATCAAAACAACAGCCATTACTTTTTCGTTGAAATATTTTCCTTTTTGTTTTTTTTTATTTATACTTCATAAGCTGCATTTCAATTGTGTTTTTCTTGCCATATATAATTATTATAATAAAATTCAAATGAATAGAACTCACCAATGTCAATATTTCGTACGTCATAGACAACAAAATTATTCTCTTTATTGTCTCCGCCAGCAGCAATGACGAAAGGAGAATTTGGGGAACCTTCCAAGCTAAGAATTGTACCCATGTTGAAATCTTTCTCATGTACCAGTTCTGGAATATTTTCTCCGCTATAATCCCATGTTTTCACCATTCCATCATGAGATCCTGTAATTAATAATCCAGGGCATTCCCCACTGATGAATATACCACTCACCTCTTTTTCGTGAGCTGACAAAGACCACAATGGACCTACAACAAATATTTGAATTTGATTCAAAAGAATATAGGAAATAAATTGAAAATTAATGAAATAACCAGTTTTTTTTCTAATTTTAATTGTATTGGTATGAAAAATATAGAATAAAAGCTTTCAAATTTTGTATAAGATTTAAGACATAAGAAAAAACAGAACAGAAACAGAACTAACCTTTTCTACAATCAAAACATTGTAAGGATCCTACACTGGTGCCTGCCAAAAATGTGAATGGTTGAAAGGGATGCCAAGCTACTGTTTCACATTCACCATCTAGTTTCCAAGTTAAATGACTGTCTGGACTATTGCAGTCAAAAAGTTTTACTTGACTATCACATCCACCTGAAAAATTAGAGAAAATCTGATTAATTCTATCAGATTTCATACGAATTACGTTTTAATAATGTTTATGATTGTTATGTATTTCACATTGGCAAGACTAGCTCTGAAGTTTGAGTTTTAAATTTGCTGATATCCATTGATAAATAGCATTCTAGACTTCTATCCTAGCTTTCTATTTAACTGAATAATTTTCGAAATCACTTCAGTTGGAAGTGATTTTGACAAATAGAACATGCCTTTTTCGGATGACCATCAACAAAACGATAAGGTTTGAAATCATAGTACCAAATAGGAATATCAACAATAGTTCGGAAGGAAATTCTAAAAGTAATATGAATTATTCATTACCAGTAATTAGAACCGAGGATAATAATTCAATTTCTGTTAAGTTTAGAAGTAGATAGTAAACTTTTACCAAAATATTAGGTTATATTATTGTTATGATGGACTGAAGTGATTGTGGAAATTAAACTGATTTTGTCAGAAAGCAGCATCTGTTGGAAGTGATCCTCATCAGTTCAAAATCACAACATTGTCAAATAGAACGCGCATCAAGTGATTTTGTATCAGTTTGAAAGTGATATAACTTCGAAAAGAAAGGGCCTTATATTTTCAATTGTGTTCTACAATCTATTCTATTGATATCTTCATAAAACCAAATTATGGGATCCATAAAACTACCTTCTCTACTTCCTTCTATTCAAAGATTATTTTATATTTTTATGACTCCAACCCTTTCCTTTTCAATTATTTTCATCTCATTAGAAATTTGAAGAACTTTGACCTAATGGAAGCGTTTGTGCAAGTAGGAGCCCAAAACGTGCAATAATTACCTGCTAAAAGGGACTGTGTCTCCACTTTGTGCCAACTAAGACACTGTACACCATCTTCAAATGAATTAATGGTTGTACTAGGTTCTTTCTTCTCCATGTCCCACAATATGATACTTTTATCCTTAGAACCACTAGCCATCACATGATCATACGTTCTGTTCCAAGCTAAGGAAAGTACCGAGTCTGTATGCCCAACTTGCGGGCGACCCTTTTTACGATGAGGTTTTTGTCCCAATTTAAAAGCTGGTTTAATAGTGTTGATTATGTCCAAATTATAGATTTCAATGATTGGCTCCATAGTGGCAACAGCACAATAATTTCCTTGAGGGCAATTTGGTTCATAGTTGAGCCATTCAAAACAGACAGGAAAGCTTGGTAATAAGAAATCATGATGACAATACAGTGAACCTTCCTCTTCATTATAAACTAGAATTTTAACATAATTTTAAACAAAGTTCACAAACAAATAATTTAGGTCTCACCGTGAACTTCCATTATACACGCATTTCCATCGAAACGACCAAGGAGAATCAAATTATCAGTTTGTTTAATCAAATCGTCTTCCTTCTCAGAATCCTCAGTATCACTGAGATAGTCTTCAGGGTTTGTAGATAACTCCCTGATAGATGCAATACTCGGCAGATTATCATGTTCGTCTTCTGAAAATTGAAAACAAAATGTCTAATTTTTGTTAGAACATAATCGTAAATTTATGAAAATCCCATAGTTGGATTATGATCATATACCTTGATCTTCAGTATCCATATTTACATCGCTGTTTTGTGGATTTTCTCCTTCTCCTTCATCACCTCTGACACTAAAACAAGTTGAAATTATATAAACGAACGAGGAAAAATACCTTTTCACTCACTGAAGTTCTTCTTGGGTATTTTTAATCATCTCGACTAAATCCTGTCTAGAAATTTTTATTTTCACAGGATCTGCACGAGCTTTTCCTTTCTCTATCCATTTCACGCAGGATATAAAATTTATTCTACCTTCACCTTCCATTCTTTTCAACGATATGTAAGACCAAAACGTAATATAACAAATTGAAGGCCCAAATAAAAAGTGATATTTTGAATTTGATTTGAAGTTTTAACCTAACCTCAACCAGCACGTGTTTTTTGAAACGTGACAAATGTCAACCTTCAAAGTTCTTGTTCTTCTACATACCGCCTTAGCTATGTCCTAATGACGCTCAATTTTAGAATTTTGTGTTTTATTTCTCATATTGTTTTCCTTTCTAATAACTTTTTGTTAATATAATAATCTTTATTTTATGTTCTCTTATGCTTAGGCCTTAAACCTTCTAGGCTTTAGATTTCCTTGAAAGCTACGGTTTCCTAAATCCTAATTCAAATCCGAACATAAAAATAAAATGTAACATTTATTTTTGCTTAAATAGTGGTTTTACACAAGTTTTTCTCTCTCAACCATGGCTGTTGGATTTGGATAACTGCATCGAATTTTACAATTTTGCATCAAATGTGTTATCCTCCATAATTTCTGGAAATTTTTGCAAGGAATGCTATCATATGTTTATGATCATCCGTAATGACTATTGTTCACGTGAATGAATGATAATTTTTTTATCATGCACGTAAACGAGATATGACTGAACAATAATACTAATTTCTAATTGAGGCGTAGGTGCATGACCATGTTATCGTAATGTTTTCCATTAGAATTTGTTTTTGGCACAGAAATATAAATTGATATATCGAAAACTGAAGTCGAAATTGGCGCCGGCGGTGTTTTCACTTCTCTTTCCACACCTTTTTCCAATTCTGCGTCACGATCAGATTGCCTATCCTCTAATTAGAAGCCAAACTGACAGAGAGGGAGACGTGAAGGATTTCGTTTATAACTTTATATATTTACAGTCGTTTGATTCGTTGATCGTTGAACAATTTAGCGTGTGTACGTGCGTCTTGTGTGGTGACTGTTTGTGCCTTCACCGTTATTCTTCCTCAATAATTATTATATCGGTTTATATACGAGTGCTGCGTATTCAAATAATCATGGCTTTTATGATGCCTGTTGTGAAAAACGATTGGGATATTTACAATTCCAAAAGAGCCAGAAGAGTATCTGAATGTTCTAATCCGCAGAGCTGCGGTCGTTCAAGGAAAGTTTCTGAAACCAAATCAGAAGGACCAAGTCTTTCGACATCTCCTGGTAATGATTTCCAACCCCCAGCACCGTCAACTTACAAGAGTTCTTCATCAAATATGTCAAAACAGAATAGTTACTCTCGGGCTAGCTCAAGAACCTCTGAGGCTAGCCTACAAAGCCCAGTGAAATCGACTTCCTCAAGTCCACCAAAAAGTGACTCGAGTACAAGTTTGAACAACTTTCACTGCAGACTGCTAGACAAATTGAAGAAGTCTTTGAAAAGTAAGGATGGTGACAGTGAGAGATCTAATTCATGAAGTGAATTTTCTTGAGAAGAAACTCCACCTCCAATATGTATGATGTGGATTTATGGCTAAGCAACGACTACGTATGTTTTCAGCAATTTTCATTGCCCTGTGATATGTAGTTTATTATAGAATAGCTATAAATTTGTTGATTTATATTGTCGAGCTTGCACAATGTTTACTGGTCTGGTGCCAACAATTTTATTTGGTCTTTAAAGTGCAACCATATTTGAGTACTCGAATATTTTTGATATATCAGAGGGGACAATATTTTCTTAATGATATTAAAAATTATTACGGTTATAATGACTCATAAATATTATACGATGACACTGAAAATATGAAAATTTTCCATGACCTAGGTAGATATTTATACAATCTGCTGTAAATTAACAGTATTATTTTTGATTTCCATCTTTCACATTAGAACCCCTCAAAGGTTATTTAAAAAAATAAAACATTAATCCACTGTCATTAGAGTTCTCTAACATTTCGAAATAGAGATATCGTTACAGGGCCCCTTTTTTGCAATAGGTTTGTGATTTGGTAGCTTGCTTTACACTTGATAAACAAAAGACTGTAAGGAGGTAATATGGAGTTTAATACTGTTAGTACTATATTGCTTGTTATGTCGAAACTACGTATCTATAGGTTTAATATGGGAGGAGGTAATAAGAAATTCAGAAAGACCAATTAATCCAAATTTTTTGATACATATTTTATTATTATGTAGTCAAAATTATTTTGGGATGATTTAGAAAGGAATAATATATAGGACATGACCATTTTCAATGGTAGGAAAGTAGTCAAACTTCTTATTTAGATTAGAATATATTTTTCAGTTATTTTATTATAAGTATCTATATCTTCGATACAATAAATAATGGTTTATCGACATTCCATAGATTAAAAAAGTTCTTTTTTTTTTTTTATATATTGTATTATTGTTGCAAATTCTCAATGTACTGTTGAAAGTTTTACATTTGTGATCAGACTTAAATGTTTAACAAAACAAAGTTCTAATGTTATGCATTGAATAATTATATGAGCTAAAATAAAGTGTGCTTTTTCTTTATAAAAAATGTTTCTTACTGTTGAAAATATAACCTTTCGAAAGAATGTAAAAAGCTACTTTGACTTAGGGTGATTCTCTTCGGTTACTTATTCGTGAGTACCTTTTTCTATAGATTGAAATTTTTTAATGATCAAAGCATTAAACTCTCTTTGGTGCCCTCAAAGAGACTGCTAAATTGATTATTTCAGAACTGGAAAAGAAAAATGTTGGTTTCAAATGTAATATGATAATGACAATTGAGGAAGATGAACTCAGATTATTTCTAAAAACAAGCGCGAAAACCATTCAGGTTAAATTTTAATCTTCAAAATTGAAGGAAATTCGCATGAAAAGCGGATTATACTGGAACTTCTCAGTATACCTAGTTATTCAATTGATCTATGCTACTTATTCATTATCAAGGACAATATTGTGCAAAAAAGAGGCAATACTATTTATGGCATCATAAATTAATTAATCAGACATTTCTGGTGTGGCCAGTTAATTGTTACAAATCGCACAAGGAAGAGATTTCAATAATTCTCTTGAAATTGTTGACTATGATTTATTGATTCTGACTCTAGTTCACCTTACTTCCATTGAAACTTGAAGGTGAGATATTCATATAACATTTTCATAAATTTTAGAATATTCGAAAGACGTTGCCTTGTGGATACCCCACCAAAGACGCAGCTAAATGATCAAATTTGGGTAGCCTCTTTTTTCTGCTCTTGTTCCTAGGGGAACAGCATGCTATAATTCTTCCCATATTTGTGTAATTGAAGAATTTCGAGGCGGTAGGAGTCTCGAGTTCAAAAATAATTTGGTCCGGTCCGCCGTACGCACAATAACTTTCGAACGGAAAGTGATGAAAGATGTAGGGACGGAATTAGATCGCAAAAATCTGTTGAATAGTTCCCGAGTTAAAATAATTATTCGAAATATTAAGTGTTTTTCGAATATTTTGATGACTAGAGATACGATTGGCTAAATTTTATATTGAGGTGGTCAATTATGATATGGAGACTGGTGTAAAATTTCGCGACGATCTCCTAACCAAAAAATCTAAAAATTCAAACTTCATGACTTAAATATTGGGAGAATATTCGAATATTGTCCTAAACAAATGAAAAGGTTTTTTCGTGTCTACTCCAAATATCAATTTAACTGAATTGTTTGCTACATATGTTTCGACTCTCACAAATTTAGGGTCATCTTCAGGTTTCTGAAAATACAGGTATGTATATTCAAAAAGGGAGATGTTCGAGTCAACTACAAGATGTCAAAAAACATAGTCAAAAAGTTGAAAGAAATAGGAATGAAGGAGTAGGTACATAAAAAGCGGTCAAGCCACAAACAACAGAAAAAATAAATAAAAGGTTTATGATTGTGCGTATATACCTTTTATTTGGCTTGACCGCTTTTTATGTACCTCCTCCTTTATTCCTATTTCTTTCAACTTTGACTATGTTTTTTGACATCTTGAAGTTGACACGAATATCTCCCTTTTTGAATATACATACCTGTATTTTCGGAAGCCTGGAAGATGACCCTAAATTTGTGAGGGTCGAAACATAATACAGTCGACTCTCGTTAATTCGAAACTCAAGGGACTCTTGAAATATTACGAATTATCGAGTGTTTGAAATATCAAATGGTTCGAAATTGTGAGAGGCAATAAATTAAAACTTCGATTATTGAGTGTTGATCATTTATTATTCATATACTGCTATTCTATAATCAAAAGTTTAGAGGTCATGTACATATGTATAATGTGTTATTAATTTTGTGAATGAATTATTATGTTAAAGAAGTCTGTGTTATATTGTTGCTTCAAGCACATTGCTGCTGCTCAGACTGCTCAATAACCTTTTTCAAGAGAAAAAGAGCCTGAAATGCTTTTTCATCACTTTCATTTTGTAAACAAAAGCTTTGTAAGGTATCGAACGAGTAGCAGTATCTGAATGATAACTAACTTTTCAAAAACAAATGCTCGTGTACGTTGATACAAGTTTGAACTTGTCGCAAAATGTACTTACAATCTTTTCCGCGCTTTTTATCTGCAACTTTGAATTGTCGAGTATTAGACGCCGATTAGTTCGAATTAACGCGTCGTTTTGTTAAACAGCAATGATTTTTTCGTTTCGAATAACCAAGTGCATAAAATGTATTGATTTAGTTCGAAATATAAAGAGATTTTGTAGGGACCTCGTGATAACTTTGAATTATAGAGAGGTTCGAATTATCGAAGGTTTGAATTAACGAGAGTCGACTGTATGTAGCATACAATTCAATTATTTTGATATTTGGAGTAGACACGAAAAAACCTTTTCATTTGTTTGGAATAATTAATAGTTCCAATTAATAAGATGGACAACACATTTGATCGAATATTGTCGATTTTACCATCGCATCGGTAATAGCGGTAAAAAAGAGCAGGGTTCGAATTAATTGATTTTGTTAGTGAAATCAGAAGCTTTTCCGCGCATGTTCGGTTGGGAAAATAATTTTCATTTACAATGGAACTTCCCTATAAGGAAAGCGCTAAGTCCGCAAAAAAAATCGTTAGAAAAAAATTTCGTTATACAGAAAATTTCTTTCTATAGTCGCGGCAATGTCGCGGTCAACTTCACTGATAAATTTAAATTTATCATTCAAACTTACGCACTTGCTTATAAACAATTTCGCTCCACTTACGTACGTACGAAGGATATTTCTGCTCGCCGTAATGATTTCGTTTAAGGTCGGGATTTATTACGTACGTCCGGAAAAATTTCGGAAAAACCCACCCTTATACCTTCTTACCAATACCCCATTCAAGGAGTGATATTATTTGGATATTTCATTATAGAAAGAATTAACTTCATTATAGAGGGTGTTTAAACATGGAATTTGGATTCAAGGTGCATTGTCTTGAACGAAATAGAGGTATAGAGAAGTCCCACTGAATTTTTTGTACAGAACATGTGAAAATAATTAAATTTTCAGAATCAATTCACTTTGGCTCGAATCACAAGTTACCCGAACGTAGCTTGCCGGAATTTTAGCCCACTCACGGACAATGGCTTTCTTTCAGCGTCCCGAGGTATATTTTTTAGTTCGGACCTTGCTTTCCAGAATGGCTCAGAGAGAATAATCCATTGTATACACACGTCTGGTCAATTCGAGAGCCGCTGAGTGGCCGAAATGAAGTTCGAAACGTTGTTTTCCAGCCATTTTTGGTTCACTCCGCGCTTTGTGAGCCCGTGCAGTCTCCTTTTGGAACATTTAAGGTCTGAGACCGAAATGTTCGTCTGTCCACGGCTTCAAAGCAGCCTCTAGATTCAAGAACACTTTCCCATAGGGAAACTTGTTCCATGCACTTTCCTATGTCGCATTAACTGCGACGCCAGGATCAATGAAAAAGATTGGGGAGTTTCCATCCGCGGTTACAGCGGTCCAAACCATTATTTGTGGCGGGTGCTGGTTCCTGATGGTAGCCAACCGATGATTCAGATTTTCATATGAACAGTTGTCAGGAAAAACTCTATACTCTATCGTTTGGGAGTTCACAAATTGTTCAAGTGGAAAAATTTGCTCGTCGGAAAATACGATGTTCGGAAATTCACCGCTTTCGGCCAAACTTTTAGCAAAATGCTTTAGTAAGTTTGAAAAAAATATTTATAACTATCACTTAGCTAATTTCTAAATAGCTAATGTTAGTGGTGCCGGACCCTGTAACAAGATTAGTAAGAATACTTACTTATCTATTTATAGTACACTATTATCTTTGTTGAGCACAATCTGTTTCTTTGGATTTTTGAATCTACAGAAACAAAAAAGAGCTAGCGTCGTTTCAACCGGTATTCAGTTGGAAAATTCTTAAATTTTGTAATCGCCCCATTACTTAATTAATATAAAATTGTGTTTAAATGTGAAAAATTCATTCCTGATGAGCGAAGCTTCTACAAATAATTCGGATACGTTTTATGTACATATACTCAACCTTGTATTGTATCTCTCGCAAAAAACATATTTGTTGCCTATTATTTGGGCAAATCAGTTAATAATAGTACAAAAATAACCTGCTGTGTTTTCGATACCTTAATATAGACACAAGGGTCAAGGATTTTCAATGGAAGTCATTGGAAAGAGAGAATTTATCTCTTTTAATACCGAAAAGTTGCCGAATTGTTATTAATTATCTCTCTTCTTGACTGCAATAAAATTGAATATTGATTTATCTCAATGACAAGGTTAAGAACTTTTCTGTTTTTATTTTCTCCTCATAATGCTAATGATAAGGTGTCTATTTCTGTAGGTTAATTCCTAGATAATTTCGGCATGAATCAGTCTGTTTAAAAAGATAATTGTTCGATGCTTTGGCGGGCACATTTCAGAGGCGCAATTGTTATGCGTTCGTTCAAATGAAAGCAATATTTTTATTGGATCGATCATTAAGAGTCATAGGTTTATTTAAGGAACAATTAATGCTGATGAATATAGGGTGTTTCATAATATATACGCACAACTTCAGAATATTGTAACTCGTCGTGAATATTCTCTAATCATAATGAGCTATAGTCCGTTCACGAAAGGTTGAGCCGTCGGTTGGCCATGGAAATTTGACATATTCCACTGTGTGTATATAGAATTTTAGGTTATGTTCTTTATTTTTTGTCAGATTGATATGCAATTTGTCAACATTGCATAGAGTTCTGATAACTCGCAAGCTCGTCGGACGAGGCCGGGTACATTCGGCAACGTTGACTTAATTTTACATTATGACAGCAAATACTGCCAACTTCAGATAAATAAAGAAACGCCTACTATGAACTCAACCTTTCGTGAACGGACTATATGTATGTTATTTTGCGGATTTTTTTCTCACGTCTTAATTGGTGAAGGTTTGTGAAAGTTTTTAAGGGTTGGTGGGTGTCCTCCCCTTACTTCTACTCTAATGGAAAAAGAAGGAATTTTAATTGAGATGACCATTTGAACCGCCAATGTTTTCTACACAAAAAAGGTACTCCTAGTCATACGCTTCTGCCTTCTAACTCGACCATTTTCGAGAAAAATTAACTGCTTTAGTGACAAAAAATTGACCATGTTTTGAGCGCTCCTTCTACTTAAACGAGTACGTTAAAAAA
>CM024241.1:34093029-34226333 GCA_013421045.1 Propylea japonica | reverse complement strand
AAATATGTTTCGAAGATGTCATTTGTGCGTTCAACAGAACGGTGGACATTTCGGACACCTTTTTTAAAAATTATTATGTTATTTTGTTTTGTTCTGAATTATTACTTCTAAAAAATATATAATTTAAAATTATTACAAATTTGTTCTACATGTTTTAGTTACAATAATATGGATTTGGCTTTAAATGCGTTTTTCTCTGAAACGGTAGCTCCCAGCAACTTAAATGAAGTATACCTTTTTTAACAAGAAAAGTCAGAGGAATCGATTTTTCTAGTCCAAAATGACGTACAGGGTAGCACAAAAAAGTTTCAACGGTTCAAAGGGGACGAAATGATTACCAGTGGCACCCTCTAGAAATACAACCAAAAACGACCACAAATTTGAATTTCTCATCTCAAGAAAACCCTATGTACCAACTTTCATGCAATTATTAGGAACCAGTCGAAGATATTAAAGAAAACGCGAATTATTTTTTAACTTTAACACCCTGTTACCTCGTAAACGAAGCATTTCCGGACCCATGTTTATAGAAACTTTTGGCTAAAATGATGTGATCTATCACCCATTTCAGTTCGTCGGAAACAATCAGACACACCCTGTATGTCAAGGTTATAGCCGAGCTATTCTTAAAGGTCGCCCGTCCCTTAAATTTGAGGAATGCAACCTTCACCTTAGGGTACTGATTGAGACTACCGTCTATAGATCCCCAAACATTGATTTCAAAGGGCTGTTTCAGATAACGTGCGATCCATTCGAGTAAAATACTCTTAAAGGGTTTTCCAATAAGAGGTGTTAGCCCGCTATTTCGGTAGATGTCCGTTTGAAGCTGTCACCTGTCATTTTTTGACATTGACTAGTAGAAACTACGCCATTATAAAAGGAACGATACTCGCATCAAGAACACATTGAAATTATAAAATTCACTATAAAAATGGTGAAAATTTGGAAAGAGACGGTTCGTAAAACTCGAACATTTTTGGCTCGTCGTGAAGCACCTTGTCGGACCGCATAAAGAAATTGGTGGAAAAATTCGAGCTGTTGGGACAAGTAGTGAATGCAACAAATTGTGTTTTCAACATTAATATTAATAATAACTATAGGGGATTTTCATGGAATGTTTTGCATGGTGAAATAAAATATATATTTTCAAAGTGCTTTTTGAATCTTTATATACGGTCGTAAAAAAAAATGTCCCTAATTAATGCGTAAAGTGTCTTTTCAGCCCTTTACTGCTTTGTCAGCGGCAGTGCGGTGCGGGAAAGATCACTTTCCGCACTTGTTAGGAAAATACCTATTTCATTCAACTGACATAGTGAAGATCGCACACACAGAAATTGTCATTTTACATTCAACAAGTGAGTGTGTATATATTAAACATAGATGAGTTTCTTTTCTATCGGACCGGAGGTCATGATAATCAATTGAAGAACCATGAAATTCGATCTAGACCTACTTGGTGATGATGAATAACACACCATTCTCCATTTCATTCTGCCAAAAGCTTCCTGAAAAACCGATATACATAATGAACAATGGTAAACAGATAGTCATATAACAACGTATTTTTACGTTGCTTTCCCTCCATAATAAACGGCAATTTCCTTTCTAGATTTGAATAGTAAGAGGTGGAGTGAAGGAATAGTCCCAGCATGCACGAAGCTGAAGAGAATTGATTAATTTTCCAATGGGCTCCGTTACACAAAGGTGAAACATGAAGTTTTTCCCGGTTGCGAGAATACCTTCAAAAGGAAGTACCATATTGGATCGTTGTTATTGCTGATACTAGGGATATTTGATTTTTCGAAGTAAATTTATATAGTCCGTTCACGAAAGTTTGAGCGCATAGTAGGCGTTTGTTATTTATCTGAAGTTGCAGTATTGCTGTCATAACGTAAAACATAGTCAACGTTGCCGAATGTACCGGCCTCGTCCGACGAGCTTGCGAGTTATCAGAGAACTCTATGCAATATTGACAACATTGCGTATCAATCTGACAGAAAAATAAAGAACATAACCTAAAAATTTAATATACACAGTGGAATATGCCAAATTTCCAGGGCCAACCGACGGCCTCAACCTTCGTAAACGGACTATAGAGCGCATGTTTTTGACAACTAACAGAAAAAACTTCAAAAAATACATGTGTGGCGACAAGATCATGCTTTTCAGAAATACTAATGGGAATTTAGATAATATTCTGATGGAACTTTCACAAAGGTATCATATATATTTTTGAGCGCTCGTTCTACCTAAACGAGTGCTATATCGTTTTGCCCAAATGTCTGTATTTTCGAATTTTGAGCCGAAAAATGGTCTCAAACGATAGGGTCAGACTCCCTGATGACGATTCGTGGTCAAATTCAATTCTGTCCGTGGGGCCATCCGGCCGTCCGTTAGCCTAATAACTTTCGAAGGGATTGTTCTACAGACTTGAAATTTTTAGGATGAGTTTTGGGTCCCAAATGGCTCGGTTAAGTTCGTTAAACAGCCAAATCGTACAGGGTGTCCATAAAATATGGCCATTCAAAATTTTTGTTCCTCGATATTTCAGAAAAAACGAAATCAATCGAAATGAAATGTTACGGCCAAATGCAAGATGCTCATAGAAGTCTCAGCAAAATTTTGTAGCCATAGTGTAAACAAAACCATGAAAAATGCAATTGGAATATTATATTACATTATATTTCTATAAAAAGATATCCGATTCGAGTGAATTTTTTTTGTGAATGAGGATCGATATACTGAATGTTTCATCCAGAATTTCGTGACCATATTATTAACAGAACCATAGAAAATTCAATGGGAATATTGAAAAGAAGAATCTTTATATTTCATAACAGGATATCTGATTGGAGTGAAATTTAATCTGTGAATAAAGTGAAACAATTTCGGAAATACAAGTCAGAAATAGGATAATGAAATTTTATCTTTTATTAGATTACTTGTTCATTTAATTGCAATGAAAATCTTATTTCTCTTTAGAATTAATGATTACCGACAAAATGATCAATTCCTTCTTGGCTGAATGACAGTTTCTCTTATGTTAGATTTTTGATTGGAATTGACTGTGGCGGCAATAAATAAATTATTATTAAATCACTATTGATAATCGTATATTCCACCTCAAAAAACAACAATAAATAGCAACAGAAAGAGAAATTTCTACTAGAGGAACCTATACGAGCAATATAGCCATTCTTATATATTTTTTAAATTATCTACATAGCATTACCATTCCTGGGAAAATCAAAAACGAAATAGTTAGGAAAACCCCGAATTTGCACAAAGTGAACAGAGGCCCTCAAAATATTTTATTTTAAAAATTTATATACCTACCTAATAAAATTTATTAAAAGCTTCAATTATCTTATGAGATATGTTCAATACACATTATAGATATCTATCTGAAAATGAAGGCTGAAGAAACATAACAACAAGAGGTAGAAATTTGTCCTTGTGAATATCTTATGATGGCTCTAGTTTTTATTGCTTAAACTTTAGTTTCTTCCAAAATTTCAAATCCATAACGTTCTATGCCAATCCGAAACTTCTGACCTAAAGCATCAAACTTTATCGAAGTTTTTTCAAATTATTTAACTTTCGAACATAATGCACGAACAAAAAGTTGAACTTGAGAAATCTGTGCATTTTGATCGGACTTGGATTTATTATCTACGAGATTAATTAGACCCCTTCTGGAATTGCCCCAGGATATAGATTTCTGAAAGCAAAAGGTTTCTTCCTATTTATGATCTCGAATTTCAAATTGAATTCTCAAGCTGGTAAATGGAATGGAATGGAATTTGATTTATTATTAAAGAAACTAATTTCACCTCTTCTGAAATTGCACCAGGGTAAAAATTTAAGAAAGCAATAAGTTCTATCCTATTTATGAATTCGAATTTCAAATTGCATTCTTAAGCTGGTAAAAGAATGAAATGCATTCTAGTAAAATACTGAGAGCAGATAAATATCTATATTCGATTGAAATGTGTATAGAAATGTCACGTTTGCGACAGAATTAGTTAAATTTCTTTTAAAAAGACAATATTTCGTAAAGCAATCTCATATGACAATTACGCAAATTATTTTTGTATTAAGATTGAAAGCCGTCAAAGCAAGCGATTTTTGAAGAACTTAATATCACAAGGGCGAACTATTCTCTCTTATAATATTCAAGTGTTTTGTTACTTTTTCATTAGGAATATCATTCACAAAGTTGTCATATTGTCATTGAAATAAGCATAATATAACATTTTATATAAACATTTTATCTCGAGTGGAATTCGACATGACTATTTCACTAGAAAATTTCCAATAGAAATATTTATTAATTATGTCTGGGAAGAGTGCCACTCATGTGATGAAACCAAGTTTTGTATTCGACAAATACGGTAAGTATATATTTCTTATAATTTTTTCTGATCAACATAAAACTATAGTCGTTCTAAGAAATAACTAACTAAATTTCAAACGAGTGGTAAATTCAGCCAAAATTAACATTAGAATATTCATCGAATGAAACCTGTCTAAAAATGTCGTTTGAATAACGTACTTAATTATAAAGAAAGCCAAGTATTTTTCTCATAAATAAATATTGAATTAAGTTCACGAAATTCATATTTATATCACTTTTCTAGCTGCCTTCTCCAGAAAAAGTGTGTAATGACAAGGTTACACAAAGGACGGAATTGAGCTACATGTCACAAGTACAAGACCACCATGAACATCCATTAAATACAAATTTATTACAGACTCACTCGAATCTCCTGTAGATTAAGAACTTGTTTGGACATCGATAACAACGTCACTTTTCCGGAGGCATCAAATCATTATTTCAACAAAGATACAAACTACCAATACAGACACACCATTGTATTCCTATGATTCAAAAAAATCAAACTTACTGCAATCGGCAAAGAAAACCTGCCGGTAAAATTCGATTTACCGAGCTTCCACCTGTCACAATTTACATTTTCCTTATTTTCACATTTTAAATTTATCTTTTCCTCTTTTACATAGTTCTTTTCTTTCACAATTTTCACCGGAGTCTTTATCTGTTCGAATTTCGTTCTTTTCACTTCGACGCTGTCAAAATCGAAAAGGCAGCACTCGCCCTCGCACGCGTTATTCTCTATTTTCATGGTCGGGACAGGTTAACGAAACAAACATTGACTCACGAGTGAAAAGGAAATTGAATAATATCCGAAAATTGCGTCCGAAGAATCGATATTTCGTATCTGCCATATGTGCGATTATACAGAGAGGGGCGCATGGAAATCCGCATATTATCAATAAATATGCATTTTATTAAAATATGATAATATTGTTTTCGAATCCACTTCTAGGTACTTTCACCACATGGTTTAGAATTGTCGAAACTCGGATATTAACTCTTGAATAGTAGGTTCATCTGCACGTTTTTCTATGCTCATTCTATTCCGTACGGTATTAATTATATTTGTAGCGTCAATTTCTACTTTCGTCAGATGATGGACCATAAATCATGCAGGTTATTGAGGTAGGTGTAGGTGATACTTTCTAAAATTCGGATGTTAATTGTTGACGACAAAATTATCGTTGGTGATAACTAACTCATGTAATTTTTTTATAGAATTGAAGAATTCTTATCAATTTGGAGAAACGAGTGGAAGACCTGAGTTTGACGAAACATTCTACGAAACAATTTCCATTGCAACAAACATCATACAAGTCCCTTGCACCCTTGTATATAGAGAGTTTCCCAATAAGAGATGTTATTTTGATATTGAAATAAAAATGCCATTTTTCAATGTAAATGATCGGATGTTTATTTCATTATAAAGAAGAAGCTGTGCTGTTAATAGTGGAAAAAAACATTAGGCAAATGACCACCACGACCACGCTTATAGGAATATAGGACCATATCCTTTTAATGAAATTTTCCATAACCAAATCGCAAAGTGGCTGCCCTATTTCCTCGATAACTTCACGGATTCCATCTTGGAGGTCTTGAATCGATGCTGGGCTATTGGCGTAGTAGACCTTCTCTTTCACGTGGCCTCAAGGGAAGAAGTCGCAAGGTGTTAAATCACAAGATCTCGGTGGCCAATTGTGATCACCTCTTCAAGAGATAACACGGTCCGGAAACTTTTACCGCAAAAAAACAATGGTTTCGTAGATTGCGTGGCACGTAGCGCCGTCTTGTTGGAAGTAAACGTTGTCCAGATCAATACTATCCAATTTACTGTGTAATGACGTTTGTGGAATGCCTAATTCCAAAGAACGACGAGGAATGAACTAACCTGGGTTTTCTTCAACACTTTCGGCTACAGCAGCAACATTCTCAGCTAGTTCTTGAGCGACGTGCACGGGTCCGACAAGGTGCTTCACGAGGACCCAAAAATTTTCGAGTTTTACTAACCGTTTCTGCCCAATTTTCACATTTTCATAGTGAATTTTAATAATTTCAATGCGTTCTTGAAGCGTGTATCGTTCCATTTTTATTAATGGCGTAAGTTTCTACTTGTCAAATGTCAAAAATGACAGCATCAAACGTGACATCTACCGAAATAGCAGGCTATTCAAAATAACAGCTCTTATTGGAAAACCTTTTATTAGGAAAACGATAATTCGAATTTGAATACCCTGAAAGCTAATGGCTTCATCCGTTCCTATTACGAAAGGAAAGGTTCAAATATCCCAAGTAGCCTTAAATTTTGAGAGTAAGTTTCAAATTTGAATAGGAAAGTTGAATTCGTAAATGGAAAATATGGAACCAATAACTCTTAGGATATTCAAATTTGAATGATAGTTGTCCCAATATGAACTCGTAAGGAATTTTTTCATTTTTTCACACAAATTTCAATAGGAAAGTTGGGTCCGACGATATGTTGATAATATTATGTTCTTTTTCTACGATCTAAATCTTGATTTCACTACAAGAAACACTTTTCTATATGACATCTCGTATATCGTGTTACATTCTGTTGGATTTTTCTTTTCCTTTCATTACAACACACCTCTTTTAAATATGTACCACGTACAATGCTGGCACCTGAGAAGTGAACGACCGTGCCGTCAAATTCCATGCAATTCCATCAAATTCCATCTAATTCCGTGTAATTCATTCTCAATTCCAGCATTTTGTACACTAAAATTCCGCAGTGATAGACCCTCGGTGTCTAGACCCCTCGGGGTCTATCGCTGGCAGTTTTTTGTACACTAAAATTCCAACTTGATAAATAATTCCACTAAATTCACAAAAATTCCTTTCAATTCCGCATAATTCCATTCAGTTCCTCACAATTCCGTAAAATTCCCCATAATTCCATTAAATTCCCCATAATTCCGTTAAATTCATCATAATTCCGTTAAATTCTCTACAATTCCGTTCAATTCCTCACAATTCTGTTCAATTCTGCGCATTTTCAATTCCATTCAATGTTAACAGAATACCGTTCAATTCCATTGAAATTCCATTCAATTCTTCTCAATTCCAAACAATTCCGTTATAACGCCGTCAAATTCCATGCAATTCCATCAAATTCCATGCAATTCCATCTAATTCCGTGTAATTCATTCCCAATTCCAGCATTTTGTACACTAAAATTCCGCAGTGATAGACCCCTCGGGCGCAACACACGAAAAAAGGGAAGAAGAATTTTTTGTCACAAATTCAAACGTTAGTTTGAAATATCTCATTGGCGTACCATTTTTATTCAGTTGTTGAATGAAACACCCTGTATCTAGGACGCAATGCATTTCCGGACCTATACACAGTTCACGAAAGTTTGAGCCGTCGGTTGGCCATGACAATTTGGCATATTCCACTGTGTATATTAAAATTTTAGGTTATGTTGTTCATTTTCTTGTCAGATTGATAAGCAAATACTGCCAACTTTAGATAAATAAACAAACGCCTACTATGCGCTCAAAATTTCGTGAACGGACTATACATCTATAAGAACCTTTTTTCATAAAATGATCTGAGGAATCACCCATTCCATTTTTCGGTGTTAATTACAATAGAAAAAAATCGTTCACATTTATTTCGCTTTCCGCCACTGTAAATAACGTTATCTTCAGTTCAATTGTGAATATTTTTGAATGAAAAAACTATATTCTTCCAGAACAAATGCTGATAACCTTGCTAAAATTCCGCCTTGTTCACGTCACGAAAATGAGATCCGAACACGTCCGATGCAGAAATATACATCAATCTAAAAGTCATATAGGTCTCTGGCAAAATGTCAGAAGGCACATTCCCCAAAAATAATTAACAACATTGATATTTTCAGATAAAATAACTAGGTCAAGACAGCGTAGGTTGTTAGTTCCACCAGTTCCACCTAACACGGTTTCTTTTATTACTTTATTATCATGGAAAATGGAAGTTAGACACAATATTACGAAGCAGGAATGCTTCTGAGTCAACATAATATTGTTCAGGAATTTCACGGATTATTCACCTTCTGTTGATTAAGATTTAATAACATGAATTGAGATAAGAATAATAATAGTCTATAATGAAAACATAAATATTAACACGTATACTCCGTTCACGAAAGGTTGAGCACATAGTAGGCGTTCCTTTATTTATCTGAAGTTGGCAGTATTTGCTGTCATAATGTAAAATAAATTCAATGTTGCCGAATGTACCCGGCCTCGTCCGACGAGCTTGCGAGTTATCAGACAACTCTATGCAATATTGACAACATTGCGTATCAATCTGACAAGAAAATAAACATCATAACCTAAAATTTTAATATACACAGTGGAATATGTCAAATTATCATGGCCAACCGACGGCTCAACCTTTCGTGAACGGACTATAGGTACTCAGAGTATCTGCAGACAGCTTTTTCGAGCTTTTAGCTTACGTCAGTGCAGATATACAACTCTGAATGTCTGAACCATTCCAGGTACTCCAGTTTGCATATTCAACGATTTGTACTAAACGAATCAGAATCAGAAATAAGAAAAGCCCTGAGCATTTATTTTTATTACCTCAAAATTTTTTATGGGATTTGAGATTGATACCAAATATATAAATGCAGAATCTCAGCACAATCGGAATTATATTCGGGAAATGAAATATATGTAAAAATAAATAATTCCAAAAATTAAATGCTATGGTTCTTATGATGCGATCCTCTCAAAATTTGCATGAAGATTCAGTATATCAATCTTTATTCACAGAAAAAATTTCACTCGAATCGGATATCCTGTTATGGAAATATGTATAAAGATTTTTCTTTTCAATATTCTAATTGAATTTTCTATGGTTCTGTTAAAAATATGGCCAGGAAATTTTGGATGAACATTCAGAATATCGATCTCCATTCACAAAAAAAAATCACTCGTATCGGATATCTTTTGATGGAAAAATGAAGTTTCTTTTTTTCAATATTCCAATTGAACAATAATGACCCATTTTAATGTTCAATCGATACTATTTGAATGTGCATCTGTCATGGGTAACCGAACACAAAGTATTCAGAAGCAATAAGAGTAATGTCATAACTTTTCTGAAACATTTATATTATTATGTATTATGTCGAATTAATCTTTCGTGAAGAATGAGAGGTATTTCAATAAGGAATTTATACTCAATTCATAATCTTGTGATAAAGCCGTTTATTAATTTAGCGATAATTGACTCGAACTATCGACGCGTTCGAAACTTTGTTTTTTCTTACTATCAACACTATTCAAATGTTTTACAAAATATAAAATTCAACATTTTTGCGAGTAATTTCAAACTTTCGTTATTCTCAGTCAACTGATCCCTAAACACGTCATGGTATTTATTAAGATTCAGTTATGATAAAAAAGTGGTTAATAAAAAAACCAGTTGTAAAATAAGGTATACCGGGTTGGGAATAATTTTGAAAAGACATAAATAAAGCTTTTCAGAGAGCCAGAAAATGTGGATTTTTAAAAATTAATTGATAGGTTTCAGCATCTTCTTCGTGAGTTAATGTTTTTGAAATATGATTTGGGCTAATTCCATCATATATTTGCTTCGTGTATCCAACGGTTCGGCCAACTTTCAGAAACTACTCAAGACTTCTTACTTCCAGAAAAAACAACCTTCGACACTCTCTGAAAATGTTTGTCAATTTCGAAATTTCTCAGCAAACAATTATCGATATTGGATCGTATTCATAGTTCGCCGTTGGGGGTGAGTGAGAGTTTGTATCTCCCTTATGAATACTAGACTTAAAGGTGACCTCAACTCTCACTCACCCTCAAGGGCGAACTATGAATACGGCCCTTAATCTTTATTTGATTTGAATCAGTTGTCAAGAACTCATTGTTTGAGATCAACAGACTGATGGGATTTTCGGCAAGTGACATGAAAGCTGCATCCTTTAATTTTCCATTTTTCCTTCTTTTGAATTATGGGAGCTTCTTCTCATAAAATCTTTATTCCTATCAGTATATTCTTGTTGAGCAATTTTTTGTTCTTTGTTTAGAAAATTCAGAGAACTTTAAGTTTCTCCAATATGGTCTCTACCCATAGAGATAGAATATTCTATCTCTATGTCTCTACCACACTCACAAGATAGTTCATATGCAATTTTCGGTTAGTTGCTTTTCATTATCTGATTTTACTTTGGTAGTCCAGATGGTACCTTGAGTCTTGAACGCAAATCTCACAATGGATTTATTTTCAATTCTTCTAATCTTTCCAGTTATACAAAAAAGCATCTGAATGCTGGGCGAAACGTTGAATACAATAAGCAAATAATATGGAAATAACCGAAATAATATTTTTCAATGAATGTTTCATCAAAAAGAATTTCACTTCATGTTACTTTAAAAATGTACATCACCTAGAATGAACAATCGCAATAATTCATTAGAAATGCGTAGATTGGTTCACGGTTGTCTGATTCAAACCTAAGAACTATTTACACTCAATCCCTGAAAACAAACAATTTCAAGCATTCTTAGCTATGCTCTCAACCTTACAATTCGGTATCATCGAAACCATAAATAAATTCTAGCTGAAAAGCAATCGAGCCGATGAAAACCAAATCGGGTTTAATTTATACAACTGGAGTTCTAATTTCAAATGGCAAATATATTCATACATTAATAACGAGTACTTGAAACTTGACCACTAGACGTGTACTTTTTAATGATCAATCTCAATAATCTCAATAACTAACAAATCAAACCAAGCATGACTCCTGCGAATATCTTGAAAACGTACGAGTTTAGAAGAATTATGAATACTTCAATGAAATAAATATTACAATTTATAATTGGCGAATAGTGTCGGTTGAAGCATATATGTCAAGGAGTAAGAAGTGGTTTATTTTCGTTAGAATTTACCTTGAATGCGTCCAATTCAATTCAATTAAACTCGATTACATCGTAGAAATCCCACATTTATCCTGTTATATCGAGCTTCCTGATCGATAAAAAATTTAAAATATACACAGGAAAAATTGATGAGCTCTTTGTTTGAAAAACTTGGTAATTTTGCAAAACTATTCGATATATCGATATTTGTTGTGCTGTACCGGGTGTGCTAAATTCGTTATCAAATGAGGGGATCTCAGAAACCCGATGAGCTAGAACAAAATGAGTGGCACATTTGCGGGCTCGATTTTTGAAAGAATTCATTTGGTGAAAACAGTAACCTTTCAAGTCAAAACGTTTTTGAGCTATTAGAGAAAATTGGAAAATGGCGTCAAATGAAAAGTTCTCAAACTTCTTTATTACTGAAGTTATAAACATGAAACTAAAATATTTTTCAGGCCCTTTTTTCAGTACAATTTATTCTACTTGTCTACTGAAGGGATCTCGGAAACTATAGCAGCTAGAAGAAAAATGATAACACATTTTCGGGCTCTTATTTGCTGACTAATCTGAATATGAAAACAGATCCAGCCTACCTTTCATAGATTTTGAGTTATGAATGAAGATTGAGAAGTTAGCATTTTCAATAATGCTGAATAACTCGCTTGTTTGAATTCTGATTCGAAATCCGTTGTGACATTCAATACAGGCACTTTTTTGAGGGTAATTCAAATATAATATGATTGTTTTTTTGTCCAGGCATTTTCGAGAAATGAGTAGGATTTTTATTTTACAAATGTTAACTATGATCAAAAGTTTCATCATCTGGTTGCAAACATTTGAAATGTTATTCTAGTGTTATAGATGGGTCAAAAACCATTCGACCAATAAGCCCTATTTACGAACTTAACCGAGCTATTCAGACCCTTCACCAGGGGCCTATTGCACCAAAATACTTTGCAACTTTGCACTTTGCATTCTGACAAATTTCAAAAGTAAAAATTAATTATATTGCACAACATTTCCCCCAATAGTAAGAAAATTATCAGGCAAGTGGACTATTTTTTTTTCTTCAAGTTTTTACATACAAATGTTCATCAACGTTTCGACACCATTCGTGTCTTTATGAAGGCAGCAAAATTCTTTTATAGTGTGAACATAATAGAGCCAAGTAAATAAACACAACAAATATAAAACAAACAAATAGAATAAGTCAATATGAAATAAATAAAATAAAACAAAGATTATTAACAAACCATTAAAAACAATGACTGTTTTCATATTCTCTTCTACATGAATTTTCACTCATATTTTATCAAGAAACCACCTCATTTGTTTTTCAATCAAAAAACCAAGAAATTTAGATGTGGGTTCTTGATAAATATAAGTGAAAAATTCATGTAGAAGAGAATATGAAAACATTTATACCTCCATTGTTTTTAATGGTTTTGTTAATAATCTTTGTTTTCTTTTATTTATTTCATATTGACTTATTCTATTTGTTTGTTTCAAATTTGTTGTGTTTATTTACTTGGATCTATTATGTTCACACTATACAATTTTTTTTTCAGCCTTGATAAAGACACGAATGATGTCGAAACGTTGGTGAACATTTGTATGTAAAAGCCTGAAGAATAAAAATAGTCTTTTCTTATTATTCAATATCATGGATGAGAATGAAATTAATAAATTTCTCCCAATAATTAATTTCTGCGAAGTGATTCTCACTTTGAACCCGACTTTTTACATTGTACTTTCAAATTATGAATGCGTCTCGTACAATGTAATTCATTTGAAAAATGCAAAGTGAAAAGTTGCAAAGTATTTGGTGTAATAGGCCCCTGCTCTGACATTAGGAACAAAATCATCAATTATATGAGATTTCATTTGGAACGCTTATTTCTGAGAAGTTATAGGTTCAGTTCGCAAATATGGAAAAACCATTCGAAAATTTTTGTTCAGAATTCTGAAAAAATTAAAAAAACTTCTTGAATCATTGACACGATTTTAATATTAATAAACAACCCATACATGGTCATATCCATGACTTCGCTTGGGTGTTGAATAAACAAATACCAACCGAGCATATCACAATTTATGTTTTATTTTTCGAAGTCATTGTTCGCAAGTTTCTCAGTTGAATCATCACCTGGCCTGCACACAATGATGAATGAACTCAATATGAAAAACAACTTTTTTCCAGTTCACTCGGATATTTTGATATACAGGGTTGGGCGATATTCTGGAACAACCTTATACATATCTCAAAAAGAAATATCGAGTAATATGATTCGGAGATAACCAACTGTGAAATTTGATATGGAAACAAACTTGAGATTGGGCTCAATATAGAGATGAATGAATTAATTTATCATAACCTTGATCCAATACAGAACAAAAGTTAAATAGTGTTACCACGAACTATCTCATGGCCAAGGAAGGACAAAAGGGAAATGAAAAAATCTTTTTTCGGGATACGTGTGTTGAAGTTTCACTTAGAAACTTACTACATATTCATTTATTTTTCTGAAATCGTTCGAGATATGCGAATGAAATTATTATACTCGTATTTATATGTTTAGCATTTCTTCGCATATGGGTAATGATCTCAATTTTTTTCAGGAAAAAAAATTAAGAAAAGCCCTGAACAGGAGCTTCCCAGCTCTCGTTCTTTGGTGGAGCAATGAGACTATTACCTCAAATTTTTTTATGGGATTTGAGATTGATACCAAATATATAAATGCAGAAGCTCAGCACAATCGGAATCATATTCTGGAAATTATTCAAAAAATGAAATTTGTGAAAAATTACAAAAATTAAATTCCATGATTTTGATGATGGGAGCTTCTTGAAATTTTGCACGAATTTTCAGTATAACAGTCTTAATTCACAAAATAAATTTCACTTGAATCGGTTATCCTGTTATGGAAATATAAAGATTTTTTTTTCAATATTCCGATTGAATTTTCTATGGTTCTGTTTCGATGGGAGATATTGAAAAAAAAATTTTGAACATCTTGACTTTGCGCCGGTACAACATAATATTTTAAGTAACGGTAAATATGTGTTGAGATGTTTTATTTTTTGCCTAAAAATGGCGCCCCAAACGAAAAAAATGGAGGAGAGTTTTTTCGTCACGAATTGAATGAACAATGCAAAAATGATTGCAAGTTTAAAATATCTCAGGGGCGTACCATTTTTCTGAGTAGTCTGATGCATCAGAATGAAACAATTGTCATTTATTTCAACTCTTGTGACCTTTTCAACTGCGGAGTGGTGAAAAAATCAATTCCCTACTTATGATTTTCGAATTTGCAATATTTCGACAAAATATTAGTTGCTTTTGGTGGTCCAACTCCCTTTGGCTTGGATTGCAAGACCTTAGCCGAGATATATCAACACCTGAACACCACAAATCAATTCTACAGAGTGAATTACTATTCATTACCTTTATGTTTACAAGATCCCTGTCCGGCAAATGAAGAACATTATTCAAACTATACCGAAAAAGAGTCCCATAGATAGACGGATCATTTGACACACACGTCATTTTCATCACAAAACTGTCACAGACCATACCGCGATCACAGAAATACCAATCAAAAACCACCGAGAGCGTTCGAAAAGAACACAAATCTGTTATTTTCACCAGTTACGATTTGAAACGAAATAAGGAAAAAGAATAGGTCTAAATTCCATTGTAGCGATATACAGAACAAACACTGTGGATGAATAAAGAAACGATAAGGTTAATGATAGAAGTGCAATAATTATCCTGTATATTTTGCGAACGGCAAATACACAGGATGTTTCATAAATATCGATTGGGCAAAATACGTCAAGGTACTCACAGATTTAACAGAGACTTTCGTTTTTTTCGTTCTACTTGCATCACCGTATCAAATTCAGGTGCATAGATGCGGAATTGGTACACAGGAAGGATATTTGGTAAGGTCATTGGAGGAAGGATTGAGCATTTTTTCGTGCTATTATTTCGTTGATAAAAGTGAGGTTGCTTAATATAATATATAATACAATATTTATCACAAAGACTGAGTGTTTTTATTTCTACCATAGATTCCTTGCATAAAAAATTTAAGAAAAGCCCTGAGCAGGAGCTTTTGAGCGCTCGTTCTTTGGTGGAACAATAAGACTATTACCTCAAAATTTTATATGGGATTTGAGATTGATACCAAATACATAAATGCAGAATCTCAGAACAATCGGAATTATATTCTTGAAATTATTCAAAAAATGAAATATGTGAAAAATAAATAATTACAAAAATTAAATTTTATGGTTCTGATGATGCGATCCCCTTGAAATTTTGCATGAACGTTCAGTATAGTAGTTTTCATTCTCAAAATAAATTTCACTCGAATCGGATATTCTGTTATGGAAATATAAAGATTCTTCTTTCAATATTCCAATTGAATTTTTTATGGTTCTGTTAACACTGGCCGAAAAATTTTACTTGAAGATTTATTATATCAATCTTTATTCACAGAAAAAATTTCACTAGAATCGGATATATTTTTATGGAAATATGAGTTTTTTTTCATATTCTAATTGAATTTTTTATAGTTCTGTTCGCACTATGGCCACAAAATTTTTCATGAGGCTTGTTAACAGCATATTGCATTTGACCCTAACATTTCATTCCGATAGGTTTCGTATTTTCAGAGATATTGAGGAACAAAAATTTTGAACGAGCAAATTTTATGGAACACCCTGTACGATTTGGCTGGTTAACGAACTTAACCGAGCTATTTGGGATTCGATCTAATCCTGAGAATTCCAAGTTTTTAGGACAACACCTTCGAAAGTTATTGTAATAACGGACGGACGGCCCCACGGACAGAATTGAATTTGACCACGATCAGGAAGTCTATAACCCCATTGTTTGAGGCCATTTTTGGCTCAAATTTCGAAAATTATAGATCTTTGGAAAATTTGTAACAGAGAAACAATATTTGCTATAATTTTCTTTTGAGAGTTTCGAATTTTGAGGCGGGAGTAGTCTAAAACGAATTGGTTCGACTCACTGATAAAAAAAACCCAGGTCAAAAATAATTCCATCTGGCTGTCCGTACGTACACATTCAAAATCAAAAAAAGAGCTAGAGTTGGAATATAATATAATAAGTTCGTCAATCTGTCTAATAGTTCTCGATTCATCGAAATATTTTTTGCTTCAAAACTAGAAATCCTATACCTACTTAAATGGTATGAAGGCTTCTGAAATATGATGATCCTTTAAATAGAAACTTATATTATGTCCAATATCTGTATATCTTGTGCGAAATAAAAATGTATTTCAATCAATAATAATATATACACAATTCATAATGAGGTCGAGAGGAAAATCTGCTAATCAACTCATTAAGTAATCACTTCGGTTATAAATCGAATTATGTATGGAGTCCTAAACTGCTTATACAAATTGCAATTGATAGATCACAGCTGACAAATTATTGGACGAATATCAAATAAGAGAACACTGTAAAAATTTCGAAAACAAAGGTTTGATACTTCTTCCAAACACATTATTGAAACTGAGAGGAATGCCAATTCGCTTCATCAATAAACCCGAAATAGCAAGCTATAGCAACAATGTCGATGAGTCGAAAACACATGTTTTATTGTGTAATGGTGTCTATGTCTATGCAAAACGGGTCTAAGTGCCAAATGAGTTGTACTGAGATATAGCGTAAGATATCTCTGGAACAAAAAATCCAAAAAAGTTGTAGCAACGAATGCAACCTAAAATTCCGTGTTTCATTAATATTCGAAACATTTAAACTGGCGATTATTGCAATATTAAATTAATATTCTGTGATATAGAGGTTTCTTCTTACGCACAGTTGTTGTAATTCTATTGGTTTAGTTGTCTGAATATCATGTTCTTGTGGTCACACGAAGTTATCTGTAGAGTTTGTCTATCATTTTGAAATCAGTTTTTCAATATTTAATACTTCACTGTTATTAAAAACCGTTCACAAGAATCCACATAAAATTTTGAGACTACTTCGCTTCTATTACAATTTGTCCTCAGCAATATTTGCTAAGATAAGATTCCTTTTAAGCTTTTCAATTCAAATTCGAATGAAGTAGGTACTTATTTCGTTTCTTTCCGGAACAGTTAACAGTAACACTTGAAAAACAGAGAATATTTCTTCATTTTTCCAATGATAAGTCTGAGTCATTGATACTCAGAATGCTATCGATGTCTTTTGGTGCCCTTGGTGGAGTCTTTTTGAAACACCCTGGCTTATGGCCGACTGTAAACACGATAACTTTCGGTAAGGAACGACTTCAAAACTTCGGCCGAACTCTGATTATTATCCATCATCAGAGAGTCATACCCCTCGGTTTAAAATCTATAGACTTGTGGGCAACACTATTGCTCACTGTTCCTCTAGAAACAAGCGCGCAAAGACGAGAAATCTCTAAGTAAATTATTTCAAAAACCAGCTATAACGTGCATTTTAAGATAGTGTTGAGAAATTTGACTAGGGATATTCCCCACGATGAGATAGTTATGAACAAATCTATGAATCATACTCTTATGTATGCATATCATTAGGCAGTAGACCACGTTATTTTGGGCACGTAAACCAGTCCTGTAATAGAATAATAGAGCAATTCAATATCAGCGTCTGTCGTTCCGTTTTCTAAAGGCATGAATACAGGCACACTTTCAAAACTATGATGAATGTTGAATATGAAAGTTTAAGAAACCTTGTAATAATTGGGTACATTGTATCGAATTCAAATTATAGACTCATTAGATTTTGAAGATGATCCAATGAGAACATTTTTGTAAACGGTGATTCACAGGTAACCCCAATTTTCTGGAAATTGACCGAGTATTATTGATAATAAAAGAACGGATTATATGCAACATGAAAACGTTGTTATATGCATGCAAATATGCATGAAAAATGCTTGAAATATGCACGAAAATAGGCAAAATATGCACGATAATATGCAATATTGAATAATGAATTTGGGAAACTCAAAAAAAAAGAAAAGTAATTTTTATTTCAAAATCAACATATCAATAACTCTTAATGATATGGTATTAATATTTAATGTTTTTGTAAACGTTTACAATTAAATATTGTTCCAAATGTTCAATTGTTAAATTTTGTCTTCGATCATTTTGAATATTTTTGTATGTGGAAAAGGTTCGCTCCACATCCACGGACGTAACTGGGGAGAATTTGAACCTTGGTGCTATGTTCTCCCTTATAGTTTCAGGTAAAACGTCTGCCGTCCCATTAATAAAACTCTCGATAAGAGACAAATCTTCGAAACCTGGATTTCCTTTCAATATCCTTCCAAACTTTTCTTGAAGTTTATTTGGAAATGCCAATGGCAACGTGGAGTTCATTTGGCGTATTTTACTCATTATTTGGATACTTTCGTAGCGCGCGGCTACTAAAGGAAAGCGTCCACCTATCGGCAGCGAACGAAGCAGATTTTAGAATTCTTTGTATAGAATCCGATTCGTTCGGCTCGGGTAGGTGGACGCGCTTCCATTAGTTTCTATACAAAGAATTCTAAAATCCGCTTCGTCCGCTTCGTTCGCTGCCGATAGGTGGACGCTTACCTTTAATACTGCGTTCCGAAATGCGATGAAAGTGATTCGCAAATTTGTCAAAAGTCGCAATTATTATTAGGATTACTCAATAGAAATCATATTTGGTGAGAAAATTTACCGAAAATATGCATCATAACTGGATCTTTTTTTAATTTTCATTGTATCTTTAGGAAATAAACTACTACTACTACTTACTAGATGGAAAATTCCAATTTGAATATACATACACTATCACATTTACACACCTTAATGGATCCGTATCTATTCAAGATTTGATTTGGTCTATATGAACTTTTCTGTTTTTCTTCAGTTCAAACGATATTGAGTGAGATGATACCTGAAAAAGAAAAGGAGCATTAATAAATAGTACAGTAATAATGAAGCTGTTCTGAGTAGATACAATAAAGTGATTTTCAGAAACGACATAATAATGATTACCATCACATTTCTTTCAAAATTTTCGACAGAACACTGAATCAAAAGCCTATACTGAAATAGTAAATGAAACTTATGCGTAAGTTTTATCATAAGGGCATCTATTTTTTCCGAAAAAGAAACGGAAAAACACGTTCCTAAGAAATATTTTGAAAAAAGCATGAGTGCTTGTGGCATCACAAATCGAAGTCGAAGACAAGAATTGTTGCACTGCACGAATGCTTTTTGTTTAGAAAATATTACTTTGCATTGTTTTTTCGATTTTTTTTTACAGGAAAAATTATTTTCCCGAATGGTATTCGACAAGACTATTTCATAAGACTAAAATTTTCTTGTCTATTTTTTCATGATTGTTCGAGTTTCTGGTTTTGAACATTACGACTAAATGTCATGGACAATTATTAACCCAATCAGAATTATCGACAAGTATAGGCAAATCGAGCTAAGCGATACGCCCTTAGGTGAACATTTGAGTAACCTTTATTATTGACATTATTTCATTTTGCATTGTGTTGTCGTGTTTTATGTGAATATATAACATTATTGATAATTTTTTAAGTATAATTAATTCAAATCGCTATTGCTCAGTTCCTCAGTATTCTTCCTGAGAAAAACATAATTCCAAATACTCCATGCCTCGAGCTAGGGATGAATATCGTGTTTTGGGTTGAAGGGAAATCGAGGAGTAAAGTGACAAAGTGTTGATGATGGCTCGACGAAAAGCCTGGCAACTGAAACTTAAAATCGGTAAACCAGTCACAGGAAATATGAAAGTTTGCTCCTTGCATTTTGTAAATGACGATTATTTTTATCGAGGTAAGTACGGATTACACAACACTTGAAGGTTAGATTAGATTCATGGGGTTATAATCGTTTACAGATCCCAGTTCATAACAGAGGTAGTTTTCGAAAAATACTGTTTTGCCTACCAGAAATCTTCCTGTTGGATTTATGACTGACTAGTTGATAGACACCCTGTAGATCCATTTTGATAAGAAATCACCAACCCCTATAAAATTCCCATTCTAAACAGAATCAGGACAGTAAAACTACTCCTGTAACATTTAAAGAGCACACATAGCGTGCCTCATGTGTGAACCGAGCATTACATTGTTGAATTCGAAAAGCGGGCCAAAAGTTGTTCCAACTTGATAGTGAGGATACTACAAACTGATTAATTTCATTGAAAAACCGGCTGTCGCATTAAATTCGTGATCATTTACTCGCATATTTTAATTTTAGAATTCTCGACATAGATGATTCTATTTATAACGGTCTATGGTTTCGGTTGTAGGTTTAGAAGAATTCATGAATTTCGGACTGGAGCCATTTGGATTCTTTATGATTGAACAAATGGAGAGATTCAATTCTTATTATCCTTCAAAGCTTGTTATTTGGTTTAGCATTCTATCACTGAAGACTGATGAAGTGAAGCTGAGAGCCTGAATTGGTTCTATTGAAAATAATTGAAGGAAAATTTGACGTGAAGTCAGAAGCTTTAGGGCACTTGTTCATGTTGAAAAAACGATAATTCGAATATACTAAATATTCTAAGAGCTATTGCTTTTTTTTGTACTATGAATTTGTATTATGAATTTTCAAAATTTTAATCTTCCTTGAAGAAGCCGTTCCTTCTGGAAGTTATCGAATTTAACTAACTA
Source organism: Propylea japonica (assembly GCA_013421045.1). Classification (NCBI taxonomy): domain Eukaryota; kingdom Metazoa; phylum Arthropoda; class Insecta; order Coleoptera; family Coccinellidae; genus Propylea; species Propylea japonica. The sequence continues at coordinate 34,205,337 of CM024241.1, read as the reverse complement.
ACTTACTAAGGAACAATAGTAAATTTTAAATTTTCAAGGTTGATTCAAAATTTGAAAGGAGTTGAATTAATAAATGAATCAAATTCAATCGAAGCTCTCAGAATATTCAAATTTCAAATTGGGTTTTCACAATATGAACAAGTGTGCAGAAGTTTCTACCCTCTATGATGTCAACGATATTAAGGTCATAGAACTATGTCTCATAGATTTTGAATGAATCAAATTCTCCCTTTCGAGTCGTCAAAAACTGTCGGTTCGAAATTGAAAAAATACCCATTAAACTCTATTTATTTACCTGACAGCTACTTCTACTCGATGTTAATTACAAATTACAGTAACTCAAATTACCTGCTGAATAAGTTATTTCTCTGAAATAAATTTTTGTCAGAAGTCAAGAAATTATTCTAAAAAATAGAATTTACAATAGGACTTAAACGAATTCGTAAAATGTACGGTTCGACGAAAATAACCTGAATTATGAGAAAAAAAAATTAAGAAAAGCTCCAAGCAAGTGCTTTTGAGCGCTTGGTGGAGCAATGAGGCTATTAAATCAGTTTTGTATAGGGCTTGATATTGATACTAAAAATATAAATGCGAAATATCAGCACGATCGAAATAATATTCTGGAAATTATTCTAAAACTGAAATATGTAAAAATTTGACATCAAAAAATTGAATTCTATGATTCTGATTATGCGATCCTCTTGAAATTTTGCGCGAAAATTCTGTATATCAATCTCAAATCACAAAATAAATTTCACTCCAATCGGATATCTTGTTATGGAAATATAAAGATTTTTTTTTCAATATTCCAATTGAATTTTCAATGGTTCTGTTGATACTTTGGCCACAAAATTTTGCATGAGGATTGTTATGAGCATTTTGCATGTGGACACAAAATTTCATTTGAATTGGTTCCGTTTTGTCTGAAATATTTAGGAACAAAAATTTCGAATATCCATATTTTATGGAACATTTACGATTTAGCTGGTTAACGACACAACGCGGCATTTGGGAACCGAACCCACCGCGAAAATCTCGAGTCTCTAGGACAATCCCGTCGAAAGTTATCGTGCCAACGACCGGACGACCCCACGGACAGAATAGAATCGGATTCGTCGTCAGGGAGTCGAACCCTATCGTTTGAGACCATTTTCGGCTCAAAATTCGAAAAATACAGACATTTGAACAAAACTAAATATCACTCGTTAAAGTAGAATGAACGCTAAAAAATTGAATTAATTTCGAGAACAAAAATAATGCCCAATTGTCCTTGAGTTTTCAACCGTTTTATCGAATTCTTATCTGCAGCAATAAATTCTATTTTATGTATTCACAACCAGTTGTACGATCATGGTTCCAAGCATGGTACCATCTAATCTAATTATTTGTAACAATCAAGAAACAGTTACTGCACTAGATGCAAACATTCTCAATTTCATGTCGTAAGAGTTCTTTCACCTTACGTGCTTTTCCTGAATAATAGGAACCCACACTTAAGTGATGTAATATTTACATAGAATTTCAGGATGTGAGGAAAATTATTAATTCTACCACTTCCTTGCGATCTTTGGCGCTTTCTTTGAATACAATCAAGAAAAGCATATAAAACCGTTGGCATTCTGTGTACCACATCAACACCACATGACTTCATAATTTTACTGGATCTGTCATTACCAAATTTCCAAAATGCTTCGCATGATAATTTCGCCTATTATAATTGAAACATTTGACCAGATAGTTAGTTAACCAATTGATTCAATCGCAACAACAAGGTTGAAAAAAATCCCTTCTATTATATATTTTTGCTTGAAAAGGAGCAAACAGAATTGAGAGAAATTGAAAAAAATTTAGAAAAGCCCTGAGCAGGTGCTTATATTATTACTTCAAAATTTTGTATAGTTATTGAATGCAAAATCTTAGCATGTTCGGAATTATATTCGGAAATTATTCGAAAAATGAAATATGTAAAAATCAATACATAATTAAAAAAAAAATTAATTCTATGGTTCAGATGAAGCGATCCTCTTGAAATTCTGCATTAACATTCAGTATATCAATCTTCATTCACAAAATAAATTTCACTCTAATCGGATATCTTGTTATGGAAATATAAAGATTTTTTTTCAACATTTCAATTGAATTTTCTATGATTCTGTTGACACTATGGCCACAAAATATTGAATGAGGATTAATATAAGCATCTAACATGTGGCCGCGAAATTTCGATTGGTTTCGTTTTATCTGAGATATTGAATAACAAAAATTTTCAATGGCCATATTTTACGGAAAACCCTGCACGATTTGGATCATTAACGAACTTAACCAAGGCATTTGAGAACCGAACTGAAAATCTAAAATCTCTAGAACAATCCCTTCAAAGATTACCGTGTTTACGGCTTCGCGGACAGAATTGAATTTGACCACGAATTCGTCATCAGGGAGTCGAACCCTATCGTTTGAGACCATTTTCGGCTCCAAATTCGAAAATAACAGACATTTAGGCACTCGTTTAAGTAGAACGAGCTCTTATAAACTGCTTTCCAAAATTATTCCACTCAGAATAAGAGGAAGTTATACAGAGGAAAAAGTAACTAACTATTTCTTTTCGCCCAAATCGAATCTGAAAAATTGACAACAAGGGAAATTGATAAGGAAAATCTATTTTTTGTAAAAAACTTGACTTTTCTTCTTCACTATGGATGCGTAAATGATCACTTTTTTCACAGTTAAAAAAAGGAAGTTTGAATAGTAACGACACAGAAAGATCACTGGATGCATAGTAATATTGTATAATATTTAATAATTATATTTCAGACGAAGTGAATTCACATTTACAGTTGTACAAAAAATGTTGTTTGTATTTCGTGCGTATAAAATTCGTGTTTTATGGCACATTTGAGTGAATTTTTGGCCTCGACCTGCGGTCTCGACCAAAATTGACACTCTCATGTCCCATGAAAAACACTAATTTTACGCACTTAATACAAAAATAACTATTTGGAATTAAGGTACCTAACACTTCCCACCATACTCAACCGATTTTTTCTCTGTAGATCTTCCAAAACAGGCCCTAGTCGTGATAAAATAGGTTTCTGTCTGTAAGTGAAAGTAACCATGGTTCGATTAAGTTGAAGCAGCAGACCATTAAATCTATCTAGTTTATCGCTATTAGACCTAGGAATACTTAATGGAGTAGGTAGTAGTAACATGGATTATAATCAATGCATCGCCTAGATACGAAACGCTATTTACTCGAAAGATCAAAGCACGACTGGATCCAAGAATGCCATTAATAGCTACAAAAATGTGGGTAATAACAGCGAACGATTCGTGAAGTTCATTTTCAGGAACAGAAATTTTGCCGATCGTTTGAATAATTGCTTGATTTGAACGTTCTAAATTGAAGTTGTTAAACGATTCGGTTTTCGATTCGAATCTTCCTGTAAAAAGAGTATTGAATATTCAAGCTAATTTAAAAAGAAAACATCAGAAACTTTGACGATAATTCAAATTCGGATATTCTCAGAGCATTTTGCTTCATTCTCTCCTTTTATGAATTGAATTTTACGCAAATATCAAACCCTGAAATTTTTTTTCTTCGAAGTAGTTCCGTTCGGAAGTTATCGTGTTTACACACGGTCGACAGTGAACACGATATCTTAAAGAAGGAACTACTAGGAAGCTTGAATTTTTTTTATCGGTTTTACCGAGGTGAAAGACCAAACAGAAAATTCAGAAGTGATTTAGCTTCAGTTCAATGAAGAAATGGAATAAAAAGTCGATATAAAATATAAAAGAAGAGAATAATAATGATCGATAATAACACAGGCCAACACACATTTTGGTGCCTGCGATTTTTTAACTGTTTCTGAGTAATTTTTGGATGCAGAATGTAAAAAAGTTCTCAGATTTTGTCTATCAGATCTAGTTTTTGAGATTTTTTAAAAAATTGTTTATATAATTTACGTTATAACTGTTATAATATATAATATTACTATTGGCAGTTAAAAAACAAAGACACATGGATTTAAGTATTTATTGCAAAAACTTAATTTACATAAGTTTTTTAGACGTAAGGCAAGTTCTGAAGTATACGAGTATTATTTATAATTAATACTCATATACTTCAGAACTTGCCTTACGTCTAAAAACTACAGAGCGGTAATATCATCCAGATCATACATAAGGCCCTTATCCATTTGACGCTGCATCACTTCCAAACTGATGCAAAATCAGTTTATGCGTGTTCTATTTGACATTGTTGTGATTTTGAACTGATGCGCTTCCAACTGATGTTGCTTCTCGACAAAATTAGTTTAATTTCCGTAATCACTTCGCTTTATCATAACAATAAAATTTTGGTGAAAGTTCACAATTTACTTCTAAAAATAACAGAAAGTGAATTATTTTTCTCGGTTTACATTGCTAGTAATGAATAATTCATATACTTTTAAAATTTACTACAAAATTATCCTGATTTGGTGCTTTGATTCAAACCCATAGACCTAATAAGTAATTATAGATCTATGTTCAAACCTTATCTTTTCGTAGATTGTCATCCGAAAAAGTCATGATGTTCTGTTTGTCAAAATCACTTCAGTTCCAACTGAAGTGATTTCGGAAATTATTCAGACAAAAGCAAAGAAAGCTAGGATAGACAATTTAGTCTGTTTACCTGGTCGGATTTGCGGCCATATTTTTTGATCAAGAGAAGGTATTATTGACGTAGGTACCCTTTTTGAGAGGCTAACAAACAGAGAAGTTTTCCTTATATTTGTACACCAAGATCATAATACTTTTTTCAAGTAATTCTCAATTCTTTCATGAAGAATCATGAGGAAAACATTTGCAGTTATTTATAACCTTGTGTATCTCGGATTATCTAAATTTTTAGTGAATACTTTTGAGCAAGAGACGAGGAGGATCATCTCCTCAGCTTTGAAAAAAATTTTCATTGAATATTTTGAGTCAAGTACTTTTCACAAAATTCATTATTTTCTAGAACGAAGCAGAAAATTTCAAAAAAATTGAAAAATCGCCATATCTTCGGACCACGAATTCGTCATCAGGGAGTCTAACCACTCATTCAAGTAGAACAAGCGCTCAAAAATGACACCATCAGTTTTCCGGATATTCAAATTTGAATGATCATTTCCTAGATATGCAAAATCAGGAAAAGCTTCCAACTTCATGTCACGCTCATTAAAATGGAGAAACGTTTTGTAGAAAGGCTATCTTTTAATCGCAATCTTAAGGAATCGAAACCTCATGGTTATGCAATCAATCTCCGGCAAATCTTCCAGATATTTAATCATTCATTACACACCTCGCTCATCTATGTCAAGTTCGCACATAACAACTCACTTACATGCATGTCTCATCGGTCGAAAGCCGGCAACAACAATTTGTAATTCAAAATGCGATTAGATTCACTTTCGGCTCATTTGGTATTTACAGTAATTGAAAGGAAATCGAAAGTGAATTTCTTCAAAATTCGTGTTATTAACATTCTAGGAAGCTATCCTACCGGTAACGGTCCGTTCTTACGTTGCTCTATAAGGAAATTCTGGTGTTCAGAGGAAGTCTGGGCTTATATGGATGAAGGTTAACAGATCCATGCTGTTCTCGGATTTTACAGATAGGAGGAATGCTGATTTCCGTATGTCTTTGGTATATCTTTGGTGTTTGAGATGTCACTGTTTAGTTTTTGTAATGTGGCATATGGTTGATGCAGATGACGTTTGCAGTTTGATCCTGATGAAACATTCTAACAATTTCATTATAAAATACACTCAGTTTTTGTTTCATGATTTATTCAGATTCCTTTCATTTGTTGCGTTCCTTCAACCATATTCTGAGGTGTACAATAGGTGATTAAACTAGATATCTTAAGTCTAGATTCCTAGCTACTAAGAAATTAAAGAAAACGAAGAAGCCAAGACACTAGTCAGAAAAAGAACGTTTCTGTGGTATAAAAAAATGCACATTCAAGAAAGATATTTTGGAGAAGAAAGCCCAAAGAGAGGCACTATACATTGAAAAAAGTATTTGGATCATTCTCAGTAAGAAATCGAAAGTGAATTTCTCAAAAATTCGTGTTAAGAACATTCTAGGAAGCTGTCATACCGTAACGGTCTGTTCTTACGTTGCTCTATAAGGAAATTTTGGTGTTCAGAGGAAGTCAGGACTTATATGGATGAAGGTTAACAGATCCAGGCTGTTCTCGGATTTTTACAGATAGGAGAAATGTTGATCTCCGTATGTCTTTGGTATACCTTTGGTGTTTGAGATGTCACTGTATTTTTTTTGTAATGTGGCATATGGTTGATACAGATGACGTATGGTAAAATCGATAAAAGGAATGAAATTGCGGTTTGCTGTAAATGAAACATTGAAAATACACTCAATTTTTGTTTGATGATTTATTTAGATTGCTAAGAAGTGTTTTAGGTCCTTCGACCATCTTCTAAGGAGTACGAAAAGTAACTGAGGTATCTTGAGTCTGGGTTCTTGGCCAGTCAGGAATACAAGGAAACGAAGAGGCTAACACACTAGCCAGAAAGTGAGCACAAATTCCTCTTAATGGTCCTGAACTTTTTTGTGTTATAGACAAAAAATGCTCATTCAAGAAAGATTTTTTGGAGGAGAAAGAAACTGACAGAGAGGCCACCCTGGAAGAATCTACCGGGAATAGATCATTACAAAAAGTTCAGCGAGGTCCAAAAAGTATTACAACCCAGTAAGAAATCAAAAGTGAACTTCTTCAAAATTCGTGTTATTAACATTCTAGGAATCTATCTTACCGGTAACGGTTCGTTCTTTCGTTGCTCTATAAGGAAATTCTGGTGTTCAGAGGAAGTCTGGGCTTATATGGATGAAGGTTAACAGATCCTGGCTGTTCTCGGATTTTTACAGATAGGAGGAATGTTGATTTCCGTATGTCTTTGGTATATCTTCGGTGTTTGAGATGTCACTGTATAGTTTTTGAAATGTGACATATGGTTGATGCCGATGACGTGGTATAATCGATGGAAAAAATGGCGTTTGCAGTTTGATCTTGAAACATTCCAGCAATTTCATTATAAAATACACTCAGTTTTTGTTTCATGATTTATTCAGATTTCCTTCATGTGTTGAGTTCCTACAACCATCTTCTGAGGTGTACAATAAGTAATTGAACTAGATATCTTAGGTCTAGATTCCTAACTACTCAGGAATCAAAGAAAACGAAGAAGCCAAGACACTAATCAGAAAAGGAGAACAAACGCCACTTACTTGCCGGAACGTTTCTGTGGTATAAAAAAATTCACAATCAAGAAAGAATTTTTGGAGAAAAAACCCAAAGATAAGCACTATACATTGAAAAAAGTATTTTGATCATTCTCAGTGAGAAATCGAAAGTGAATTTCTTCAAAATTCGTGTTATTAACATTCTAGGAAGCTATCATACCGGTAACGGTCTGTTCTTACGTTGCTCCATAAGGAAATTCTGGTGTTCAGAGGAAGTCTGGGCTTATATGGATGAAGGTTAACAGATCCAGGCTGTTCTCAGATTTTTACAGATAAGAGGGATGTTGATTTCCGTATGTCTCCAAGATATCTTCAGTGTTTGAGATGTATTTGTAAAATAGCATATGTTTGATATGGATGACATGGTAAAATCAATAAAATGAATACATTTAACATCTTGCGACTTCTTCCTTTGGGGCCACGTGAAAGAGAAGGTCTACGCCAATAGCCCAGCGTCGATTCAAGACCTCAAAGATGGAATTCGTGAGGCTATCGAGTACATAGGGCAGCCACTTTGCGATTTTGTTATGGAAAATTTCATTGAAAGGATATGGTCCTGTAAGCGTGATCGTGGTGGTCATTTGCCTGATGTTATTTTCCACTTTTAACGGCATAGCTTCTTCTTTATAATGAAATAAACATCCGATCATTTATATTGGAAATGGCATTTTTCTTTGAATATCAAAATAACACCTCTTATTGGAAATTCCTTTAATTAAACTAGGTCTCTTTAGTCTGTGTTCCTGGTCACTCAGGAATCAAATGAAATGAAGAGGCTTCCACACCATACTTATTCATTTTAACTCCAATTCGTCTGAATAGAACTTCTACAGAATTCGCGAACTACTGATCGTCGAATATTATCCCGCACCCAAGTAATCATTAAAAATTGACCAATATAACCAAATAAAGATGTTTATTCAGTTTGACTCAACCCACACATAAAGAGTACACAAAAATTTCAAAACTAAAATTAGAAAAGATAATGTGATTTGGAGAAAACCAACTCATCGATAAGAAAAAGATATTTGATGAAATCGGAACTCTATTTATTTTTCGAGGTATTCAGGATATGGCATGTCCGTTAATTATCAACACAATTTGCGAGTGAATCACAGTGTTGCATCACTTCCCTGAAACTATGTGGAAACAAAGGAGTAAATGGAGAATGGTAACATATAGCATCATCCATTCTGTTGGAATGTCATGATTGTATTACCTACAAAAGGATGACCATCAAAATAAATCAGTAGAATAAAGAATTACCAGATTCGGTGTGGATTTTCCCAACGATATTTTCTTCTCGAAATATTTTCTACACAAAATGAAGAAAATAATTAATCAACTCGAATTTAATTCTATTCTGCTTATTACCAGATTATGAGTACCATATACGGAAAAATTATTCAAAAAACAAGTATAAAACGAGCTGATATGTTTTCACAAGTTCTGAATTCTAAAACGAATTTGTATAATCCACGATTTCCGTGAAAAACTCTTGTACACAACAGTGGTAAGCAAATATATTTCTACTTAGTTTTAGACTAAAGAAAGAGTTTTCTTTAGTCTAAGGTCTCAGCCCTAGATGTAATCTCATTCTGTGAATTGTGCATATCAGAATTTTCGACTTTGAGATCTTGTAAAATTCAGTAAGGTATGGAATATAATTGACTATGAAATTAGCGAAAATTTCTTGTACCCTCTACTACAAGTGTTGTGACTCTACTTCATTTTGTGGTTATTATATTCCATTCATTCGACACAAGGACGTATAAACAATGGTAGCAGAAACAAATCGGTTTATTTGTTTTTCACGAATCAATAAATAACAATAACAATTGTTACATATTGAATCATCGATTTGAGCAACAAAGTTATCTGAATATTACTAACATATCGAACGTCAGGAAAGCAAATGAAAAAGATTCAACGTCAAAGCTAAACCATGCTTTCATGTTTTCATATGAATTCGGTCACTTCAATGTTTTGACAATGATTTTTTTTAAGAAACTCATGAAAATTTGTGGCGAAAACCAAATGAGTACTAGTAGTAATTTTTAAATCCGACTTTTCGTAGGGAGAACAATGAGAAATAATTCCAAATAAAGTTGGATTATCAATAAAATTGTGAAACGCATTTGTGTTAAATTTGAAAATGTCCGTTCTGAGTATCTAACTATAAGTATTTCAGGAATGGAAGAAGTCAAAAGACTCAGTAACATTATAGTACATTGTGCATTTGCACATTTTGGACTTCTTTGTGCATTTAGTTTGATTTTATTCGATATTTTTCATTTTTTTTTGTTTTTCACAAGAGGACTCTTTCAAAGTTTGCAGTATTGGACCGATTTGACATATTAACTCTACCTCAAACCCGAGTAACTCGATTTCTGAAAAACTTTATAGGTTTTAACTCCCAGTCTCTGAAACCTGATAATTATAAAAGGAAAATTAAGGAATCCACATGTATTTTGTTAGATAAAGTAGATAATTTGGCCAACTGTTCTGTTGGAATAGATCGTATTTGGATTGATTTATTGAAGAAAGAAATCAGTAAATTTCAAAATAAATGAATCAGCATCTCTATGTGTTGACAACTTTCAATGTCAATTAGACTGCAAATGAAAAAACACACACAATTCTGAAGATTTTGCAAGTTGGTCTGAAGAAGGTGTCTGATATAGACACCAAACGTTACATTATCCTTTTTATTCATTTCCTTTTTTAGTTTTACTGTTAAGCAACAATTTTTTCAACACCAATTTACTCCTGACAAATAAGTGCAAAGATTTTCGCAGGAACACTTCATCTTAATAAAATTTTTTTTAATTATTCCTGTTTAGAAACTGGGGGTAAAAACCTATAAAATTTTTTAGAATTCAGAATCCTCCCAGAATATATTTCAATCGATATCGAGTCCTCGAACCTACCCAAAAAATTTCAAGTCTAACTCTTTATTTCGTTTGGATTTCTAGTTCTTTCTTCTTCTCATACTTATTGTTTTATGACTTTACCAATGGCCTCAACATAATCCTTGATATTGTTGGGAAAGTATTCGATTGAACCGCCGAGCATTTTATTTTGGAACGCCATCTAAAATAGGTCATTCTCTTGGAAAAATTTTGTTTTCTCGAGCTAAATTAACCGTTGCTTCAGATTTTATAAATATCCTCTCTGTGAGCTGTACTTACTACCGCTCAACAACGATTGGATCATGCTATATTATTCACATTACATAAATTTCACCAAGATCTTTTCAAAAACTGTTCAAATATTTAAAAATTTGGTCGCCCACACGACTGATGATTAATCTAATTTGGAAAAAAACACTGAAAACGCTAAAAAACTGAGATTTAAATATTCCAATTGGGAAAATATATAGAATGGGTTATCAAACTGTAAACGTTTTTCAACTTAAATTTATTTTATCAAATAGGTGAAACACGTTTTCCTTTCGGGCCAGATGAAAATTAAACACTTTTAACGATCTGATAGTTTTCTGAAATCATGTTTACCTGGAAGTATTTCTGTCGTGACATAACCTAACACTCAATCATGCAAAGGTTGCAAGTTAATGCAAATTGTCCGAAAAACGTAGTTAGCCGCACAAATCTTGTAATTTAAGTTTGAATGCAGTACTTTCAATGTTGGTTAAGTGTATTATTTGCATATTCAACAAATTTGCAATTACTTAATCTCTTAGGATTACTGGCAACAGACTTGTCTCCCATTTAAAACTAATTCATAACGTTCAATTATTTATTATCATTCCAATCAACAATAATTTTTGAATTCTTCCTCCAGCTTATGGCAAAAAACTCTCCTCTAAGACAACTCACGCGCATGTGGATATAAATTTTCATTCTTTTGTCTGAAGCTGAATTTCCAGGCAACTAACGAAAAGCGAAAAATTCTGCTAATAGACAGTTATCGAAACCGCAAATAGAGCCCAACTTAAATAAAGTTTCCTTTATTTTGACATCTGCTCATGCGCATGAAAGAAGATTTTGAGGTGGCCTTTAATAAAATACAGACCCCCCTTTATAAAATACAGACCGTATTTGAATAAAAGGTCCCATATTTCGACAGTTCTCCCAACCTTTTGTTTGGGTTATTTTATGTCAGGTACCAGGTGTGAACCTGGTCAGGTACTATGTACTTTCTTTTTTTGGTACACTGATCAATTTGAAATTCTTAGTAGTGGAGAGTCAGTAGAGCATTTGTTATCGTTTATTGTAAAAATTTAAGAAAACAATTAATAGCGAGGTTGAAAATAAATGTATCGAATTCAATTATGAGGGCGTAATGATATTAACATAGCAACGAACTAGCAGTTCATATGAAAAACGGGGGTCTCTATAACTGATTGTAACATAGTAGGTTGCTTTGGGAAATTTTTTATCATATGGTTGTCTGTGCTAAGTCTACGAAATTTATCATTTCAGTATTTTCAGTCACATTATTAAATTTCCTTCTGAATGACCAGCATAATCTCACAGTATCATTTGTTTAAATTGAAGTTCACATCAGAATATAAAAATATTTATAATAGTCCAACGCCAACTGCGCTCTTCCAATCATTTATAGTGAACCTGTAGTTATCAAAAGTTTGCATATTGTACGCAACACGCTCGAAAATAGTTTTTTTGGACTCGCAGACTTCCAGCAATTTGTCCTTTGGTCCAAAAAATTCTATTTTCCGTATATTTCAATTAATTCTCTTCGGCAACATATGAATTGTTACAAGTGTCAAAATAAAGAAAATGTCGTAGGTAATAAAGTTGACAGGATATATAGTCCATTCACAAAGGTTGAGCCGTCGGTTGGCCATGACAATTGGCATATTCCACTCTGTATATTAAAATTTTGGGTTATGTTCTTTATTTTCTTGTCAGATTGATACGCAATGTTGTCAATATTGCATAGAGTTCTCTGATAACTCGCAGGCTCGTCGGACGAGAACGGGTACATTCGGCAACGTTGACTTCATTTTACGTTATTACAGTAAATACTGCCAACTTCAGATAATAAAGAAACGCCTACCATGTGCTCAACCTTTCGTGAACGGACTATAAGTCGTTCCGACAGCTCAAATGTCAGACCAACGTCAAGGGATCTTTTATTACAGGATCTTTCAATAAAGTTAGGCCTATATTTGGGTTCGATAACTCTCTATTAGCAAAATTTTCCGCTTTTCGTTAATTGCCTAGAAATTTGACTTCAGACAAAATAATAAAAATATACATACAGAATATCAGAAGTTATTCGATCAGAGTTTCAAAAGATAATTAAATTGAAAAGAGATATCAACTTTAACTCAACCTTCAACTTATAACTACGTTACTGATACCATGCTTTTGCTGCAGCTGCTCGAACTTCGATTCTGATCATTTGAATTCGCTAGCCTATTCCGGTGATTTCAATATTTTTTTCTCTACAACCTGACAGTTTAACAAAGAACGTATAATTGCTATAATTTTCTGGTCCATTATTTCTTAAATAATTTTTTTCGGAAATTACTGGAAATGCCAATTCCCAAATTCGCATAACACTCATTTTGAAACCTCGGAAGCCATAACAAAACCTACAAATTAACATCTAACACCATACAAAAACAAACGTCTTCACTCAATCAAAAAACCCAGTGCAATAACGCATTTTATGTCTCATATAAAATGCTATTCAACGACTAGCAGCAAGATATGATGAAGGTCATTACTGTTGAATCCCACGCACTCAATTACCGAAGAGTGCTCCTTTTCACGAAGAAGTAGATCGCTTCATTTGCCATATCGTTTATCAACACGACATGAGAGAAGCAGACGATGAATGGAAGGAATCCCTCTATGTGTTTACTGTTTTTCGAAATAATCGCCATGAGAGGCAATAGATCGCTCATTAGTGCTCAGTTTCAAGATAACACTTGTTCACATCCAATCTTTATTATTCTAGAATTCTAGATTTACTGTTAATTTCGTGCGATGGACTAGTCAGGTTTTAGAGATTCTTACAGCGGGGTTCGAAATTTTTTCGAATCAATTTGGGCAAGGTTGAGCAATATTCCCATTTCATCATTCGTTTGTCTCTCGAAGAGGTGATCACAATTGTCCACTGAGATCTTGTGATTTAACACCTTGCGACTTCTTCCTTTCGGACCACATGAAAGAGAAGGTTTACGCCAATAGCCCAGCGTCGATTCAAGACCTCAAAGATGGAATTCGTCAGGCTATCGAGGACATAAGGCAGCCACTTTGCGATTTGGTTATGGAAAATTTCATTAAGAGGATATGGTTCTGTAAGCGTGATCGTGGTGGTCATTTGCCTGATGTTATTTTCCACTATTAACTGTATAGCTTCTTCTTTATAATGAAAAACATCCGATCATTTATATTGAAAAATGGCGTTTTTCTTTGAATATCAATATAACACCTCTTATTGGAAAACCCTTTAGAAGCCTGGAAGAACCATCAAGGTGTGACATAATGCTTCCATCTTATAGTCAAGTTGATATTAAAGCATTGAACTCTAATGACATTAACATGAGAGCAGCATACGATGAGTGCAAGGAATTCCTGTATGTGTTTACTGTCTTTCGAAATAATCGCCATGAGAGGCAATAGATCGCTAATTAGTGCTCCGTTTCAAGATAACACTTGTTCACATCCAATCTTCATTATTCTTTATAGAATTCTAGATGTTCTGTTGATTCCGTGCGATGGACTAGTTTTAGAGATTCTTCCAGCCTTGGGTTCGACAATTTTTTCTAATCAATTTGGGCAAGGTTGAGCAATATAAAACAATTGCTTATATAACATAGTAAATGCTTGATGAAGACTGGATCAGTTCATGAACATTTGCAAAAACTTAAATAAGCAAAAAGTCAGATTCCTATTTGGTAGAAACTGAAGCTTTTTCTATTAAGAAACAATTTCGGATTCAAGTTAACCCAGGATAATCCATATCAATCGGAGTATATATCTGGCTTTTGTTAATACTGAGTAGTCATCCAGTAAGTTTCCGAAAAGGCCTTCAGTTTGTAAAGGGAAATATTAACAATATTGTCAAATATGAGAATTTTTAAGTTATGTTATGAAATACATTTTATGAGCTACACAACATCTCTACCCAGATGCACAAAACTCCGAAAATGACTTGATTTTAGGAAATTTGAAGCACCGGTATTAGCTAAAAACAAGCGATCAGATGTCATTCGAGCACATTATGGTTACTTTCAAGCCTTGCAGCAATAAAAATAGTGTTAATACTTCACATCGATAGATATTTTTCAGAACCTCAAGGTTTTCTATAATCCGACCTGAGTTAGTATCTTAGAAATGGAGACAGTCGTTCATGAAATATGTAAAATTAAAAATCCACATTTTTTATTCAATATTTATATTATATAGACTTTTGACTACTTCTTATTCGGTATTGAAATGGTGATTCGATTCAAAATGAAAATATTGTCCTGTATTCATTCGCTTTCAATAAACAGTGGTTCTTAGAGTATCATTCTGTCTGTGTACAAGCACATCTACGAAAGGAAGCTTTGTTATATATCTTCTTCAATTTCCATAGTTAACTCTATGGAATCTTTCCCTAGCCGAATCAGAATAATATTTTCAAAAAATGATCGATGGTTGAAATTGATGAACAACTCTGGTTTACCCTATGTAAGATATCAAAATGCATTATTGAAACCAATGTTCTACTTTAAAGTAGTCATGACAGCAATTACGTAAAGTTACTTTAATGATATTCCGTTTCTCAAGATACCATCAATCATCAGCAAGTGGTAGAATTAGCAAGTAGGATATAAATTGTCATCGGAAAGTTTCTCGATGTAATCGGTTTATGAAAGTGACAACTTGGGTAGCAAAAATATTAAGGGAAATTGGTCTACAAAAAAGGAGGGACATGTTCATTGTTGAGTTTTATAGAATGCAGTTGAATTTTTTGATAGGTAACCAAATCCTACTAAAGTTATTCGCGCACGAAGCACTGAGGAATGGACGTCTGTTTTTTCTGGAAAGATTACAATTCACAACCGTACCACTGAACCAATGAAGAACAGTCTATTCAGAGTAGTACACAACCATTTTTTGTCAGTTGTAAACCCAACCGCCGACAACGGATTAATTACACTTCACCACGACAATGCAATCTCTCACACATCGGCTCAAACAATGCATTTTTAAATACTCAATGATCGTCAGCTGTATTATCCTGAATTGGCACCGACAGACTTCTTTTATTTCTGGACGTAAAAAATGAATTGAGAAGAAAACATTTTTCAATCTGAAGCGGTTGATGCGTTCAAAATGCATATTTTGGAGATACCTCAATCGAAGGGACGAACGTGCTTCGACAAGTTGTACAAACGCATGCAGAAATGTATGGATATTTCAGGTAGAAATACTCGCCATCGAAAGATGCATAGATTGAAACCTGAAAGGAAACTATCACGCTGTGACATAATGATACAATTGAAGCATTGAACTCCTACGTCATCTACTCGATGCTTATACGGGGTACCCATGCAGTGCCCTATTTCCGCCTAGCCAACATAGGCCATGGCCTAGGGGCGGGCAAATTTTCGGTGAACGAAAAAAAAATTCTTTGACTTCTCTACGAACATATAGAAATTGCCATCTTCGAAAATATCGCACATTTGATTTGACAAAGTGAGAGAAGCGAATACAAGTTGACATTGGTATAGATGAAGTAGTTTTGTATTATGAGTCATTGGTTGATATATCGAAGGATTAAGAGATCAATTTGATCGATTTGAGGAGAGAGCGAAGATCAATTCTGGATTCGGGAAATATCGAAGTGAAGAAAGAAGAGCCACAACAAGAACTGTTCCTGTCCTGCTGATGAAACTCGAGTGGGACATACTGTTTTGAGTTGGGGGGGATAACTTCAGAGTAGGGGTTTATCTTGTTATAATTGACTATTTAACAAGATAATTGAATGAGCGTAAAAATTGCAACAAGGGTTTTGCTGCGAAGTTCTCCTTTTTTTTAAAATTGCAATCGATTAGTTCTGAAGAATTAGGAGTAGAGTTTACTAATCTCATCTCTAGTTTCCTGACGATTCAGATGAAATTGAAATTACGATGAATGTTTGCACTTCAAATCCTACTTAGTTCAGTAAGAACACCTCCAAAACTCTACACGAGATGAGTACCTACATTAGAAGTGATAAAATCTTTGTACAAGTGTTTCCCTATATCGATTTTATAATTAGAATGTTTTTATGCACTTTTACAAAGAACTGTTCAGCAGAAAGGTCGTTTTCAGCATCGAAGCGAATTTTATCGTATTTGCGATCTAGCATGTCTCAAGAGCGTTTAAATTCTCTGACCATTTTGTGCATTGAAGCTGAATTGTTAAAAAAATTAGACTTCGAAGTAGTGTTTCAACAATTATTAGTTTGATGATGAAACTGTAATTTTTTACAACGAAATATACACTCTGAAACATTAGATTGTTTTATTTCCAGATAGAAAATTGTCTTCATCAACTTCAGCAAAAAATGCGTATTTAGAAAATTTTAACTTTTTCAAATTCTACTCAGGGGGCGGCAAATTGTTTTGGCCTAGGGGAGGAAAAGAGTTTAATCCGGCACTGCCCTGGGTACCGAAGAAAACTCAACGAAGTAGGCAAGACACAAGGTCTCTTCAGTCTGGGTTCATGTAACTTAGCAATCAAAAGAAAAGAAGAGGTTAACACACTAGCCAGAAGGTATAGGCAAGTGCACCTATACGAAAGGGTTTTTGGAGAAGGAAGACACTGAAAGAAAAGCACTGGGAGGAATATTTCTGGAATGGATCATTCCAAAAAGTTCCACTGCAACTTTGTAATCCAAAAATATTTGAATCCCAGTAAGAATAAGTTACGATTCCTCACTGGTTTTTAACAGAAATTGTCATCTTGGGGGCATTATAGAAGACAAGCAGTTTCAGACTGAGGAATATCATAATTTCGAGGTGTTTACAAAGTTTTATGTTTGTGAACTCACAGCGAATCTCAAAATTGCAAAAAAACTCAATACAACACGTTCCCATTGAGAACGCTCAAAACCAATGAATATTTAGATTCTCATAAGTCCGATCCTGTCAGTCTTCTACAATGTTTTTTTTTTTTCTTCAGTATCTCAAGACTGCGCATTTTGATGCATCTGCCGTCCCAGTACATCTCCGACATTAACTAACCGTAACCCACTTTTTATCACCCAACACGTGCTACAATATTGACACTCATTCCAAGAGGTACGTTCTCGAAAAAATGATGCAGCGCCAATATTCCGTTGATTTTTCCTCGATATTCGATTTTATGTGGCACGACCGATGTCTGGCTTCTTCGGTCAACACATTTTGCCTTTACTCCGATCGTAACATGAATATTTTAAGGCTTTCTTTCTATAATTAACTTCGTAATTCGGAAGCTCCGAATTCCTATACATTGAATAAGTTTTCGGGTGAATAAGTGGGTGATTTGCACTCGAGACATCGCTAATTTTAAATTTTACATGGTTTCGTTAGTTGAATGAAATACTCATTCTGCCTTTTATACAGGGTATTCATAATATATGAGCAGGACTTCAGGATGTAATAGCTCGTCCAAAAATATCAATAACTTATCCTGTAAAATGCAACGTTTTCGATATGAAATATATTGAAATTGAAAAGAAATCATTTTCTCCGGAACCTTCTGTCGTACAAAAAACAGCTGTAGTCGGCGTTTTTCAATCATAATAAACCATATTTTTTGCGAATTTTTTCTCAAGTCTTAATTGCTTTTTCCCTAATTTCTACGCTAATGGTAGAAGTAGAAGTACGGTTTTTGAGACTCCCAATTAAACCGCAGTTTTTTCTATATGAAAAAGAAACTCCTGGTCATACGCTCAAAAGTCGACCTAAAGGATTTTCCAATAAGAGGTGTTATTTTTAATAGCCCGCTATTTCGGTAGATGTCACGATTGAAGCAGTCATTTTTTGACATTTGACGAGTAGAAACTACGCCATTAATAAAAATGGAAGGATACATGCTTTAAGAAAGCATTGAGAACATTAAAATTCACTATAAAAATGGTAAAAATTTGGCAGAGACGGTTCGTGAAACTCGAACATTTTTGGGTAGTCGTGGAGCACCTTGTCGGACCGCAATAAAGAAATTGGTGGAAAAATTCGAGCTGTTGGGACAAGTTAGTGATGTGAAAAATAAAACCCGTGTACGTCGCTCAAGAAGAGCCGAGAATATTGCTGCTGAAAATGAGGCTGGAGCAACAGTTACGGCGAACGGATTGCGCTATCGAGAGATGATTAATGATTTTTTATGGCCGAAATTGGATAGTATTGATCTGGACAACGTTTACTTTCAACAAGACGGCGCTACGTGCCACACAAGCAACGAAACCATTGATATTTTGCGGGAAAAGTTTCCGGACCGTGTTATCTCTCGAAGAGGTGATCACAATTGGTCACCGAGATCTTGTGATTTAACACCTTGCGACTTCTTTCTTTGGGGCCACGTGAAAGAGAAGGTCTACGCCAATAGCCCAGCGTAGACGTACCTCAAGGATAGAATTCGTGAGGCTATCGAGGACATATAGGACAGCCACTTTGCGATTTGGTTATGGAAAATTTCATTAAAAGGATATGGTCCTGCAAGCGTGGTCGTGGTGGTCATTTGCCTGATGTTTCCACTATTAACGGCATAGCTTCTTATTTATAAATATCAAAATAACACCTCTTATCAGAAGACCTTTTATTTCGAAAAACCCATTGACCATGTTTTTCAATATAAAATTTGATTTTTCTCGAAAATGTTCGACTTTAGAGCTTATGACCAAGAGTACTTTTTTTTGTAGAAAACATCAGTGGTATAAATGGGAGTACCAAAAATTGTAATATTTCCAATAGCGTGGAAGTTGTGGGAAAACACCGACTAACCCTTCAAACCTATAGTTTCGCGACTCAATTTGGGCGTTCATTCTAGAATATGAAAATGGCAGAAATGGGTTCATAAAATTGCAATGTACTGACTCACTTATGAAGAATGCGGGTATTCCTGATGTCTTCACTCTTATAACGTTCTTCTGTTGATTTCACAATGTTATGTTTATGTCTTTTAATGACATCTCCATATACAGGTTGTTAGTGAATAAGTGCGACAAACTTCAGGAAGTGATTCTCCATATAAAAAAAAATTGCAATGCTTTGTTTTCGGAGTTAAGAGGTGTTAAAGTTTGGCTTAAAAACTTACTATTTCTTTATTTCTCTGAAACCGGTTGAGATATGCGAATTGAATTTGGTGGGTTTCAAAAGGTAGTTATCACGCATTTTTCGACATGTAATTGAGTATTTTATGTTCATCATTCAGGTAATGATCTCAATCTTTCATATGAAAAAATGCTACGCCACTAACAATCATTTTTTTATTCTTCGTTCAGTTTGTGACAAAAATCTCTTTTTCGTATGGGGTTTTTATGTAAAAAATAAAGCATTTTAACGTAACATTTCTACTAAAAAACGTGTTTGAATAATGATAAATACGTGTAGAGATTTTTTGCATAAAGACGAGATATCTTTTGGTCTCGAATTGAACGCAAAATTCAAATATTATTGATACTGTTTTGAAGAAAATCCGTTTCTCGGAATACGAAGCAATTAGAGACACAATTTATATAGCATGATTTGATTATCATTTATCTAGCATTTATTCATTGTTGCGAATACTCAGTCACAAAAAAATAATTTTTTGCGTATAAATGTGTTTAATGTTTTTCTTCTGTTTAATTATGTGGTTTCTTTATTATAATGTGTATGACAATATCCAATACCTGTATTTCAAGGTCCATGGAAATAAATTATATCTATCTATCTAAAAAAAGTGCTCATGATAGGACGAAACAGCTTAGACTTTATTCTCCTAGCAGAAGACGAGAGTTTGAGGCATCTTCAAATGATAAAATTTGAATAGAAATCACAAAAGTTGAATTTTTTAATTCGCATCACGCGGAATACCCTGTCTAATGTTAATTTGTACCGGATATAAATTCAGCACGAATCGCCCCAGAGTGCTTAAATCTATAGCCCAGACCAGACAATATGCTTTGAACGTAAATGGATCAATTGGACTGAATCCACCTACACACTGTGTATGGGGATAATACGAGGGGGAAATTCAAATATCTGATCCCACAATTTACAGACCCGCAGATGTTCACGTGAAGTCATCTAAATGAACGAGAACGAGTAGCCACAAGGCTATAATATATTAAGGCAAACAATGCAAAATTGATCTCTATTTAAAATATTTCTGTATACAAGGTTGATTATGAGCTCTGAATAAAATTAATAATTCATAGACCTATAACTGAAAATGAAATGCTGTCAACTGATTCTTAATTACCCACATTTCTTAAAATATGTTCAGTCAATTTTTTCGACCAATGAATTTGAGAAAAGCCCTGAGCAGGCTATTATTTAGGCTATTACCTCAAAAATTCGAATAGGACTTGAGATACTAACCGTCGGTTTCACAAAGCTTGATTGGTCAATCAAATCGTTGATTTTGTGTCAAAAATGAACGGAAAATTGCAAGCTGATTAGAGTTTTGTGAAACCCGGCTTAAATATACAAATACAAAATCTCAGAACGATCGGAATTAAATTATGGAAATAATTCAAAAAATGAAATACAGTGGAACTTCCCTATAACGAAAGCGCTAAAAAATTCGTTATAAAGAAATCTCATTATACAGAAAATTTGTTTCTATAGTCGGCAATGTCGGGGTCGACTTCACTGATAAGTTCAAGTTTACCATTTAAACTTTAGCACTTGCTTTTAGACTTTTTCGCACAACTTTTCACGCTAGCGTAATGATTAGATTGAAACCAAACAGCCAGGGTGTCTTTAAAACTGTTTAAGAAGGATCTCTCTGCCCGCCGTAATGATTTAGTTTAAGGTCGGGATTTATTACGTGCGTCCGGAAAATTTTCGGAAAAAACCCACTCTTATACCTTCTTACCAATACCCATTCAAAGAGTTTTTTAATAGAGAGAATTCATTTCGTTTAAGGGGGTGTTTTTAACATGGAATTTTGTTTCAAGGTGCAATGTCTTGTATACGAAATTCGTTATACAGAGAAATATCAAAATTATAATGCTCTGATTTCACAATCCTTTTGAAAAAGCATGATCATTTACTTCGATAATTAACATCCATAAACTCGATTTCATTTTAATCGAAAGTTTTTTCATGGAAATATTAGTTTTCTTTTCGATATTTCGATAGACTTATTAATAGTTGTATTAACGCAACTCCTACAAATTTTTGCGTAATTGCTATTGTTTAACTGAACCGTCACTCTCAAAATAAAACTCACTCGAATCGGATATTTTGTTGTGGAAATAAAAGGATTTTTCTTTTCAATATTCCGATTGAATTTTATAGGGTTCTGTTAAACTATGGCCACAAAATTTCGAATGAGGCTTCCTATGAGTATCTTGCATGTGGCCGCTAAATTTCATTTCGATCGCTCTTTTCTGTAATCAAGAACAAAAATTGCAGACCAATAACTGATTATTTATGATATAAAGGTTATTAGTTTCTCACTCCTCTTCCAATTGTTCAGATCAAGCAAGAAAAAACCAGCCAGATCAATGAACTGCTGTTAAATTAAAATAGATATCTGCATAAACTGAATCGATGCATCTAATTTTAGATCCATAGTTGTGAAACTATTCATACGTTTTTCTTGCGGTTTCCTGATTCCTGACAGACATAAGCAGTTGGAAAGAAAGACATGAAAATATTTTTAAGTTCGTTATCATGCTATTTACTCAAGAACCAACATCATTTTTAAATTGTTCTACTACTGCTCAATTATTAGATGCAGAAATTTGAATCATGGTTTAGTTCTGAACACATTTTTTCTAATTTTTGGTTGATCAGATCGTTATGACATAACTTTTGAAGCAATTGGTGCGGAATAACTCTCTTTTCACGGATTTATTTATTATCTGTCTATTCAGTAATGAATTTCATTTATTTGAGGGAGTCAATAACAATAACAAAACTTACTCAGACCTAGTTATATTGGAATGAATAGAGCTTGTCTAGATATGATAGAACCTATATCTCGAACGTTCGCATAGTGAAGAAAAATCTATTTCTTAAAATGTGAGATTGAATCTATCAAAATCATTACATCTGATTTGGAGAAGAGAAGTATTTATTTCTACTTACCTACTTCTACTTATCGAATTCTTCCTTGAATATTCTGTAAACCAATAGTAACAAAGAAATGTTGAATATTTTGAAAATTTCTTTGTGTGTATTTCTACACGAAGCGAAATGAGTATTTTGAATGAACTCTTTGTATATGTACTCATTTATCATCTTGGATCATTTTATCATGATAAATGAAAAGATATTAAAATACCATTAGTCAGCCTGAATAATCTAAGCTCGAATCTAAGTTTACAGAGGCATTGATGCTCAGATTGATGGAGCAATATAAGTAAGTTATTGTTGGGATCATTCATTCTAATATTCATTCTCTTTCATCGAAGGTTTAATGTTCTAATCACAGAATTTTACCAACAACAATCATAAGATAGCCGTTTTTGGAACTCGTGAATTATAAATAACAGTTAAAAACATCCCAGTTATTATTTGTTTATAACCATAGATAAACGAGATTAAGTGTGTGCTAAAAACCAGAGAAAACTTTCAATGAAAAACAAAAACAAACACCCCATAAGTATAATTATAGAATAACAATCAAGAAAACACTCTTCCTTCGTGTAGGCCAATTTTAATAAATTTTCTAATTACCTAAATATCTAAGTGATAAATATGTATGGAAGTTTTGATTTCATCAGATTTAAAGGGAAAACAGCTGACTCGTGAAGAGATTATTGGAAGATTAAAAGGAAACTATTTTCAAATAGCCAGTATTTATATGGAACAGGTGGAAGTTTATAAAAAGAATCTATTAATATCCAATAAAGAACCCAAAGAAAAAGTTATCAAGAAGAAATCAGTTCACATACATCAGTATAGTAATATTATTTTGCATTGAACCTCTTCGACCGAACGAAAAATTTTATACATTTTTGACCTATCGACTAATTTTATACGGGAATGGAGTACATTTCCGCTATTTTTAATCAAAAAAATCTCTTCCGCCTTTTTTTCGTGTGAGCCGCTGTTTTTATGTAAATAATTAAAACATCTTAACGTAGCGTTTTAATTACAAATATGCGTTGAGATGTTTTATTTTCTTACATAAAAAGGAAGACCCACACGGAAAAGTGGATACAAGCTGCTCTAGGTTTCATTAAAATAGGGCTTGCTTCTCAAAAAAAAATTCAAAATAAACAATTGCCTAGTTTCAACTGACTGTATTGAAAAAAAATGTACTAAGCAAGTTTGGCATGTTTGTCAAAAGTTGGCGCATTTAGTAAGGATTCCAAAATGGTATAAAACTTGTTAAATTGTATGTTGTAGTTCAACTTTATTTTCGATTGCCTTTGAATACACTTTTTCTTAAACTGCTTCCCAGTAAAAAAGTCCAATGGATTCAAGTCCGGTGAACAGGCCGGCCACGAGATTGGACCAGAACGTCCGATCCATCTTCCGGGAAAAAATGTTACCAGAAAAAAAAAATTACAAAGAAATTTCTCCGGAAAAATTTTTCCTGGAAAAATAATTTTCTCTGGAAATTTTTTTTGGTAACATTTTTTCCCGGAAGATGGATCAGACGTTCTGGTCCAATCTCCTGGCCGGCCCGTTCACCGGACTTGAATCCATTGGACTTTTTTACTGGAAAGCAGTTTAAGAAAAAGTGTATTCAAAGGCAATCGAAAATAAATTTGAACTACAGCAGCTACAATTTAACAAGTTTTATACCATTTTGGAATCCTTACTAAATGCGCCAACTTTTGACAAAACATGCCAAACTTGCGTAGTACATTTTTTTTCAATACAGTCAGTTGAAACTAGGCAATTGTTTATTTTGATTTTTTTTTTGAGAAGCAAGCCCTATTTTTATGAAACCTAGAGCAGCTGGTATCCAAATTTTGATTACAGTTTAGACAAGCATTATTCAAGGTTACACAGCAAAAAAAGTTGGAAAAAATTGATATTTGTGGCAACAGAAGCGAAAAGACTGTCACAGGTGTGGAATTTTGCGTGTTTTTTTAAATGCCCATTATTTCAAAATCATGCAACTTAGATTTTTTTTATATTTTTCTGACAACCAGCATTACTTGCCTTTTCACCCGGTTCCGGGTTGACGTCGAGTTTTGGGACACCCTGTATAATATTATAGTTCCTCAAAATTTTGTCTTTCTGAACCGAATTATCTATGAAAACGCCTGATTTAGCTTGAAAGGACTCTCAAACTCTTTACTGTAAAACTTCCCAAATAATTTCAATACCGGAATAAATAAATCAGGTGATGGGAAGCGCGACAGCACTTAATCGATTCGTTTTACGAAACTCAGCAAATTTCCAATGACAATGACCGACTAAAGTCTCGAAATCCCGTTAGTTATAAATCCTCCTTTCAGATTTTATGATTCCTTAATTTTATAACGTGCTTAATCAGACGGTTAAATGGTTTAAAAGACAAAAGTTGCAGATGAACGAATGCTAACGAGGTCATCTAGGAAATTGGAAGAAATTTCAGAAAATTGGGTTATCAACAAGAACATTTTTTTCATTACCAATTGCAAATCTAATCTAAATGAGTAATAGGCAAATAATTTATTTGAATATAGAAAAGAGGCAGGTGCCGTCCATTGACGGCTCTCTGGATTTCATATAGATAGATCTTCTGGCCATATCCGTTTTAGTCTTCTTGTGGTGGTAAAATTGAATAATTCGTTAATCAGTGTGTTCTCATGATCATTGCTGCGATAAGAATTGACAACAGAAACCACGTTGTACTTTTTCAGAGAGGGAGAAATTTGAACAATATCTATTATAGATGTATTTTGACCTTCAGGAAATCGAAGTCATTCTCGATTTTCACTTGAGAGCATCATTGCATTCAACCAATATAGGGTTTTTCTTAATAAATGCGCAGGACTTCAAAATGTGGAGCTTATCCAAAAATATTAACAAAAGTTTCTATTAATTCGTTCTCAAAAATCGAGTCTAAAATGCATCTTTCTCCAGAAACAGGGCAGAAATTGAAGAGGAATAATCGTTTTTTTGCGATAATCTACGGATCCTTATATCAGGAAACTGCTTTCGTGAACATTTTCTATTAATAATAAGCTATGTTTTTTGCGAGTTAGTTAGCTAATGAAAAAATATGGGTTTTGAGACGAGCATTTGAAACACCAATGTTTTCTACACAAAAAAGGCACACCTGATCATATGCTCTAAAGTCGACCATTTTCGAAAAAAAATCAGCTTTTGTGTTCAAAAAGATGATCAATTTTTGAAATCCTTATTCTTAAATCCTTCAGCAGTCAAAAATATGACCATGTTTTTCAACAAAAAATGTCATCTTTCTCAAATGCTTTCGACGTTGGAACTAGAAGTAACTTTTTGTATAGAAAATATAGACGTTTCAAATGGGCGTCTCAAAAACGGTTCTTTTTCCACAAGCGTTGAAGTTGAGATGAAAAACGCCCACTAACTCTTCAAAACGTTCACCAAACGCAAAAAAACATAGCTTATTATTAGATATCGATTGAAATATAATCTGGGAGGATTCTGCATTTCTAGAAAACTTTTTAGGTTTTCACTCCCAGTCTCTGAAATAATTTAAAAAATTCAGTTAAGATGAAATGTTCCTGTGAAAATCTTTGCACTAATTTGTCAGGAGCAAATTGGTTTTCAAAAAATTATTGCCTAACAGTAGAATTAAAAAAGAAAATAAATGAAATGTATAACGTAACGTTTCGGTGTCTATATCAGACACAATTCCGAAAATTTTATAAATTTATCTGAAGAAGGTGTTTGATAAAGACACCGAAACGTTACATTATCCTTTTTATTTATTTTCTTTTTTAGTTTTACTGTTAGTCAACAATTCATTGAAAACCAATTTGCTCCTCACAAATTTGTGCAAAGATTTTCGCAGGAGCATTTCTAATTATTTCTGTTTCAGAGACTGGGAGTGAAAATCTAAGAAGTTTTTTAGAAATAGCTTATTATTACATGAAAATGCTCACGAAAAGCGTTTTCCATACTTACTACTGAAGGTTCCGTAGATATTTGTCAAAAACAATCTCTAAAACGGTGGATTTTGGAGGATAATTTAAAAGAATTTTTTGTTCATATTTTTGGACGAGCTATAAAATCCTTAAGTCTTTCGCATATATTTGAAACACCCTGAATTAGAGAGTTCGATGTAAACTTTTGAAGCAATTAATCCAATCCTTCGTTAATTCAAAATTTCGCTGTTAACGCTCCACATTACATTTCAAATGGGCAATAAATCCATAACAGGTCGATATCACTTCATTTTTTATGATGCAAAGTTATGTTTGTACATTTTGCGTTGTTTTCTCCCAAATAAATGATAAGATTGAGGAATTAAATGAGTGAAAAACTACGCATTTACCTCCACGATCCGATATTTTAATATCCATAACAAATCGAGTAACAAATCTCTGCATATCAATTTTTATTCTATAGGTACCTGATGGTGCCAAAGCAAATTAAATCAAATAACATATAATAATAGCTGTCAAATCATTATAAAAATGCAGATAGAACAATCAAATAAATTATGATGCAGGTGCTGTTCCTTGATTATTTAACGGTTGAAATGATTTAATTTATTTTCTTTGATTATGTGGAAATTTCGTTCATTATTGCAGATTCTATAAAGTGAAATCTGTCGAGAATACTTCAATTTAACAGAATCTAATGTAAAATTTTATTATTATGTATATATTGGTACCCGGAACTCATCTGTCACGAATTTATTTATTACATGTCAATTGAGTGATACAGAAAACTGTTCTGCTATAACTACTGTTTTGGTGACAAATAAACGTTTTCATGGAATAATTTTATTTATTTCAATAAAAATTCATCAAATCAGAGAAAATAATGTACATAAAATAATGTTACAAAAGTCTCTCTATCAAAAACTTGTGGAAAGATATCAATGTGATCTGAACTTGTACCTATTTGAAACAACTATTATCCTTCATAATTCAATATTTCTATCAATACCTACATCAAATATTTCAGTTTGCATTATGATATCTCTAGTATTAACAAATCTTTATTTTTTATTATTAATCAAAATGAGAATTTTCAATAGTTCGTGGGAGGACTTCGTCAATTGTTCGATATTCATACCAAAAAGGCACTGAAACAAATATAAAATTTATTTCATCAAGATTATCACAATTAATCGTGAAACTGAAAAAGTCCTCTGTATAACTATATCGATATACACCAATCAGATAAACTGAAAAATTCAATTATAATATACTTGAAGCTCGACTTCAAGTGGTACAAGTACCTACTACTTCACTTCAATAATAATTTTAACGAGGAAATGCTGTAGACAATAAATTAATTTATGTTAATGGGGAAATAGTGGAGAGGATCTCTTATTAAAGGCTCATTTCTCTTATTGAAATTGACCATTAAATGGTTTTAACAACTTTTTTGAATATATATTTCATCGAACGGTGATATGAGAGCAAAACCGTCGTTCGAAAAAGGACACAAAATTGTAGAGTTCATAATAAATAACCCATAGGAAAGCAGAAATATTTGAAAATGCAAAAAAAATAACACCTTCTCCAAGATTTTTTAGCTTATCGAGATATAAGATATAAGATCAATATCAAGTAAACCGTTGAAACGATATTAATCTCAAATGTCGACAGAGTGGAAATACGACTCATAATTAACGAAAGGAACCACAAATTTATTGTGATAACAGAAAAAATTGTGTAAAGAATATTCTTTTGAAATCAAAAGCTAACATAATACAATACATAAAACAAAAATTTCTAAGTGAGGTTAGTACAAAACGGGGTATATTTTCTGACCTCGAATGAAAGCGATAAAGCAATTTTGCAATCCGAATTGAACACATGTGATATTCAAAACAAAGATTTAATAACTGATCTCTCCAATAAAGTTCCTGGATTTGATCTTCCAAGGACTGTTCCTAATAGTATAAGAACAGGTCATGGCCGTTGTAATAGCATACTTTTCAAGTGTAATTCAGTTTAGGGTCCTAGTTGCCAATGCGGAGAAGAAGAGGAAACAAAACAACATCTGTTGAATAATTGTCCCATATTTTGATTTCACGATGGCCTATACATAAAGTTACAGAGTCGTTTTGAATTGGGTTGTTAATTTTAAATCGATTTAAAAGAGTTTCAATCATTTTATTTTCTGTTCCTTTGTTCTGCTTTGATTTTTTCGTTTCAGATTCAGAATTCCGAAGGCATCTTGGAGAGGGTTATCGGTTGGACTCAATAAAGAAGAAATCCTTCAATATTCAAATAGTTTTCAAGTGTTATTTTTGTTAGAACGGCGAGACCCGGGTGTCAATTCTCGGGATCACTCGTTCGACGAACGATACGTTCGTGACATTTTGAGAGTAGATTTCTTGAAATTGTAATGATTTTATCCGTTCAAAATGAATGTACACTTTTGTCCGAACGATTAGTTGACGATATGCTCAAGAATGAACTTGTTTCGAACTATTCCCTCGATTTCACTCAATCACGAACGTATACGTTCGTGAGAGAGTGATCCTGAGTATTGACACCAGGGTTTTTTTACTGAGGTTTTTCACTAAGCTCTGGTATCATGAGAAAAAAATAGTAAAGAGAGGTAGTAATCATTATTGGTCTTACCTATTGTACTTCTGCATTTATCACAAATGTCGACATGTTTAGTTCAGTGTATATTCCTGAAGCATCATTTATGATTATGATCAATGAAGTATTTCTGCATGAATCCAGGTTGCCACTTATTAATACTTATTTGTTATTTATAATACAAGAAAAAAAGGGATAAGGATTCTCTTATTTTTTAACGAAAGATTGGATGAATGTACTGAAATGGACATGTCCAGCGATTTCCAGCGATTTTGTTCTGTTTCTTGTTTAGTTTCAAATTTCAGGGAAAAAATTGAAATATCACTATTTAAATCTATGGGAGATGATTACCCTTCAGTAGGGTCCTGTAGCTTAGAAGAACAGTAGCTTCGAAAATCATCACTTGGAACGCCAGACCTGGTTTAAAACACCCTCCTGGCCAAAGAGCAAGAATTTAGTATTTTGTATCTGAATATTGAAGGTATTTATTGAATTAGTTTTAGGTTTCAATTTTGTAAAAACGGCGAGGCAGGGTTTTTTCTACTAAGGTTTTTCCCTGTGCTCTGCTCTGGTATCATACGCCCGAATAGTATGGTACCTAGTTTTGCACCAACCTCAGCTAGGGACTTTTTTGTTTCATGTATTGTATTTTGTTAGCTCTCAATTCAAAAGAATATGTATATAGGGAAAAAATTATTGAAATGAGCGATATGAGTTATCGAATTCAAACGATCATAATTGGCGGTTGAGAGTGACGTACGAGTTAGCATTCATTGAATGTTGATTCGCAGTTTACATTAATGCGGACTGGCTACTCTGTTGTGAATCGTCATCCCCACTAATTATGGAAACTAAATGAAGTTGTCTCAGATTTCGACATAGTAAAAATTCGCATTTCCTCTCGATTTTTCGCAGTTTACAGAATGAACCACCAATTTTTATGTGGCGAATCCATTTTTGGTAACGCCGCCTGTAATTCGACTCCTCGAAAAGCCTGTTTCGTCTTCCTAACACCCACACAAGACGCTCTCTATCCAACAAGACGAGCCGCGTCGACTTTGCACGAATAATACCCGAGTGATTCGATTGAACTAGTTCAAAAGTTAAAAATATACACTCTTAGCTTTGACTTCACATCAAATTTATATGAATATTTCCTTCGTTCAACGTGGTCAAGTCAAAACAAGAGTAAAAAAATGCTTTATGTTTGAATACCGACCAAAATTACAAAGTATACCATCTACACAAAAAAGGGTTGTAAAAATTGTTGTTGTGTCTCAATTTCCAAAAATAAGTTAACACTGAATTGGTTTTAAAACATAAATGATGGTGCCTGATATTTATAACATTTTATAAACATTCAGTGCATTCGTAAAGTGGTATAATTTTCAATAAAAATAGAATGTCCGCTCTGTAAGAAGGCAAGTCAATTTTTATTTTTGGATCGAAGTTATTTCACGTGATATTCAAATAATACCAATACAAAATGATTTTTCCCCAATAAAACACTAATCTTATGAATTCAAAATTGGAAAAGCATATTTTTAGCTTCATTTGAACATCTATGATGAATAAATCTGTCATTTAAATTTTTTATTCCATTATAGATTTCTGCACTTACTTAATTTTACTATACAAGGTGATTCTCCAAATTATTGGAATTATTATTCTTATTATATCGAATTCACCAACATTATATTTATAGAAAACATTTTGACACGACCATTTCCTTCGTCTAAATTTCAAGCAATCAGAAACGTGGAATTTGGAATTTTGTAGATGGAAAAACTGTATGACAGCAGCTATTAGCAGTTTTTTCGAGTTTACAAGCAGCAAAACTTGACAGTTGTTATTAAATCAAGTAATGCCTATACATAATGGATGCAGATTGTCACTCATGAAATAGTCTTCAAATACCATTCGTAATATTTTTCAACAAAAAGTATTCGTATATTAGCGAAAATCTTCGTTTTCGACTCTGATTTTTGTTGTCACCAGCACTCATGATTCAGTAAGCAACGTGTTTCTTCAATTTCTTTCGGAAAAATTAAATTCCCTCATGATAATACTTACGAAAATATTTGTTGAGCAACCTTGAAATTTTCTGATAAGATGGAATTGATATGTTTACCAGTTTCTGACAAAAACATGCATGCTACAAATTTTTTTTGAAAACTGGATTACATTTCCAAACATATCTGTTTCAAAACATTTTTTGAGATGAAGAAAATTTTAAGGAAAGCAAAGACATTTTCCAATTATAATCCAATTCTGCCTATTATAGGCTGTTGTGAAAAAACTCCAAATTGTCGGAAAACCTATAGGGAATTCTCAAACAATTTTGTATTACACGAGTGGTTTTTTCATTTCAAAACATAAACAATGGTTTTCATAAAGCCTGATAGTCCGCTGAAATCATTGTTCTGTATTTATGTCAGAAAAAATTCACATAACAATAGTGACACTCAACATGACCAAAGCTTACGCTAACCTAGTTCAATATTTTCTCATAAACAAATCTTCAGATTAATGAAAGTTAATTTATATTTTCATATCAGTTTTTGATTTTGCCCATGCAACAAATAAGGGGAATTCAATGTTTAATTCCCAAGCACAAATTTGTAAGAATTCGATCGATCGCGTTGTACCTACACCAATACAACACCAACTAGAATTTCAGGTTCTAGGTAAAATTGAAAATTCATCACTCAGATACAGCAATATCGAAAATAAATACATATTGTTTATTATACACAAAAACTAAAGAATATTCTGAGGTATAGTAATTTTACATCGATAATGAAAATTTCAAATATGAGAATAGCGGAATTTAAAACTCGTTCACGAAGTAAAACAATATGATTCATTCGGAATTCACATTATCAACAAATTTTTATTTGGTCAGCTATCGATGTTTCGTAGAAAGGAAACTAATCGAATATTTGTACGATAAATCAGGTACATAAACTGTATTTGCCAATAAGCTTCATAGTCAGTTTCAATAATTCACGATGTTTCTAAATCATAGCAAATTCACTTAAACCTTATTTCTGAATGAAGCAACAATGACGATATATATTTACAATGAATCATTTGATTGAATTCAACCCATTTTGCAAGTGTTGAAGCATTGTTTAAGGAGAAGATAGTTAGTTACTCGGCCTGCTAAGGGCATTGGATGTGCGTATGTGGCGGTACCTATTAGAATTATGTGGCAAACTCTGAATTTTTAGGGTCCATCCTAATACGCCCTCTTGGCGGATACTTGAATAATTACTTATCGGTAAAGAGGTTTCTACTTCTGCTATGAAACTATATTTTTATGACGTGAAGTTTGAAGAATCGAAACATTCGAAACTGAGTAAATTCCAACACATGTTCGTCGATGAATAGAGTAAGCCAGGGTTCCAGTTGGGAATTTTATTACTTTGATAATTACAGGGTCTGTTTATGTTATGCGATTCTAGTTTTTCTATTCTAAGGTAGTGAAGGGAATAAGTTTAAAATTTGAATCGTAGTTGAAGGCAAAATATGAAATTTATTTGGTTAGACTTTATTTTGAACAAGTTTTTTCTGATAGCCATGAATTCTTCAAAGAAATGCGACGAATAATTAGTACCAACGTGAGGTCTTTGCACTCACGAAAACTATGATAAAAACATTACCTATTTAAAAAGTTATCGCAGCGAAATTGAGGCGTTTTCCTTATTATTAAATTATTTCTGTTCAGAAAGACGACTGAAGTTTCGAAATACTGACAATACTGAAATGTATTATTATTGGCAATATATTTCTAATCAATGTCATTGGAAAAAAGAAAAAATATGCTTTGTTTCTCTTGTGTTGAATTCTTGAGTCAATATCGACTTTGGCGGCAATAAATGGTATCCCTGATGACGATACGTGGTCAAATTCATTATATCCGATTGAAGTGAATTTCATTTCGTGAAGGAAGATTGGTATATTATACTTAATATTCATGCAAAATTTCAAAAAATCGCATTGTGTAAACCATAGAAAATTCAATTGAAATTCGAAAAAAAAAATTGCTATATTTCCAAAACAAGATATCCGTTTCAAGTAAAATTTATTTTGTGTATGAACATTGATATAGTGAATGTTCATTCAAAATTTCAGGAGGTTCGCATCATCCGAACCATAGATTTGTTTTTTTTAATTGTCAATTTTTTACATATTCCAGTTTTTTAATAATTTCCAGAATATTATTCCGATCGTGGTGAGATTCAGCATTTATATTATATTAAGTATCAAGTCCTATACAAATTTTTGCGGTTAAAGCCTCATTGTTCCGCCAAAGAACGAGCGTTCGAAAGGGCTTTCTTAATTTTTTTATACTTATATTGCAATGGAAATTTCAATTAAACGAGTAGTGATCAGGGTACGAATGTGTCTTTTGAAAATTTGAAAACTGATACCTCCTGTAACGGGAACATACGATGAGTTTCTCCTGAAATAAATGGCGTTAAAAAAATGCAAGAAAAGCCCCGAACAGGTACTTTTGAGCGTTCGTCTATTAGTAGAGCAATAATTCTATCACATCAAAATTGTATGGGACTTGAGATTCATGCTTAGTATATGAATGCAAAATCTAGGCACACCGGAATTATGTTCTGGAAATGATTAAAAAAATGAAATATGTAAAAATCCAGTAATAACATTAAATTAAATTATATGGTTAACATTATGGCCACAAAATTTTGCAAAAGGCTTATTATGGGCATCTTGCATGTGGCCGCAAAATTTCATATCGATTGGTTTTGTTTTGTTGAGATATGGCGGGACGGAAATTTTGAATGGCCATATTTTATGAAACACCCTGTACGATTTGGCTGGTTAACGAACTTCTCAAGTCTCTAGAACAAACAGAACAGAATTGTATTTGACCTCGGATTCGTCATCACGGAGTAGAATCCTATCGTTTGAGGCCGTTTCTGCTCAAAATTTGTTAATTAGAGACACAAACCGAATATTATTATTATTATTATAAAGCCTGTCTATCCTCAACGTGTAAGTGTTTAGTGCAGTTTATGGTCCGGCGGAGTCTTTGGGACCTCAACTAATTACTTAACTTGGCGCTATCGAGAGATGATTAACGATTTTTTATGACCGGAATCTGATTGTATGGATCTGGACAACGTTTACTTCAACAAGACAGCACTACGTGCCACTCAACCAACTAAACCGTTGATCGAGCTTTTACGGAAAAAGCTTGGTGAAAGAGAAGGACCCCGCCAATATCCCATTGTCGATTCAATACCTCAAAGACGGAATTCGTGAGGCTATCGAGTACATAGAGTTAGAGTAGCCACACTTTTCGATTTTGTTATGGAAAATTTCATTAAAAAGATATTGTTCTGTGAGCGTGGTCGTGGTGGTCATTTAATTGCATGAAGTTATTTTCCACTATAAATTAACGGCATGAAATAAACATCCGATCATTTATTCCAAAAGCTATAATTCTTCTTTGAATATCAGAATGACACACCTCTAACCGGAAAACCCTGTATATGCACAGCGAAGTGATTTGAAGTTTATAAGCGCTTGTTCATACTGGGAAAATTCATTCATGAATATCATTGGAGCTGTTAGTTTCATTCTATTTCTTTATGCATTCAACTTTCACCTTCAAATCCTGAACGTTTTGTGAAAAATACAAGTTTTGAAATGTTCCTTTTGAAAACACTTTCATTACGTGGCTTTGATTATTGATACAATAATTATTTCTTTAGCATAAACATATCAGAGAATATAAAATTTCTCAAATCATTCACTTCTTTAATATAATATTTCTTTGCTGCTGAGTTAAAAAAATTCCGTCTAGCGATCTCACGACGAAATCGAAAATATTTCTCAAATCCCAACCCTAAGGGCCTCAGAGTAATAAAAATTTTTATTACTCTGGACCCTCGGATATTTCATACAGGCATACAAGACAAGAGAGAAGTTGTGGAGCAAGATGCAAGACACGTTGACGTGAAGAAAAATAGCTCGTCACTAGAGACATCTGTTGTTCACCATACCCAAAAATTAATACTCGTCTGAATTTTCAACATTGCACATAGGCAACCCATCATGTTGGACCTCTTCCGGAGTGGCGCCCTCTAACGATATTGTCCAATATCCTCCAATGATATTTGAACTGAAGTAACTAACTATCTTCTCCTTAAACAATGGTTGAAGCATTACATCACAAATACCAGGAGAGATACCAAAAATAGGTACAGCAGATAAAGTTACACAGTATTAATATAACTGGGAATATTGCAGAAAAAATCGGTAGAACACGAGAAATAAACCTACAACCTGTATCCAATATAAAACGAGTTTCAACAAAGAATAAATCAAAAATTCGAGAACTGGAATTTTATAGGTTAGGTTGACAGTTGAATTTGTTTACAAAATCGAGTGGGCCGAGGGTGGTTCGAGAGGCTTTGTTATTTTGACAGGAGGTCATTCTCTATGTCATCTTTTGACCTTTAGTGTAGTCGTAGTCGTTGTGACCTACCTTTTCTGTTGTTTTTCCCAAGCTGGGTCCAGAAGGCCCTCTCGTTCCCATTCCTCTTCTTGCTCCATATAACCGTCGTTAAACTCGACGCTGTTGTAATCTGTGGCTATCATTTTCAACAGATACGCACGATTATTCTACGCTAAATTTCGTTTTTTCGTTCGACAGATGTATGTATAACGTCGTGCTAAAGCACACGACCGGACGCGCACTTTACCCCACTGACACGACCCGTGCTCAACTCCTCGGTCCTCGGCAAAAGTAAATTTCGTCTCCCGTTTGTCCCGTAGATGAGAGACCGTGCGTCTCGCTTTCACGTATTCGATGGTCTTTGTCTGTGTCCGTTAACTTGCGGCGTTGTCAAAAGTGAACGTACCGTGCAGTTGGTTATTTATATAGAGCGGCATTGATAATAATTGGGTCCGGAATAGCGAAAATTGAATTTCGTTTAGAGGTTCTGATAAGAACAGATTTGTTTGGATCGAATTAATTATGATCTGAATGAAGGAATCATTGTATTTTGGCATTTTCGTCATCCTTTATTTTCGTTTTATTCACTTTTAATTAGGTAGGAAGATACAGTTTCACTACCGCACCTTTGTTCGTTTGTAATGAGGAAAAATCTGTATTTACCGATTATTTATTTGTGAGCAATTATAGTTATTCGACAGTGCCCAATTCGCCTAGACATCCCACGAATCAAGTCAATTTTTAAGAATATCGTTCCATTCTTACTGAAGGGCTTAACTCAATTCCTGAAAAATTGAAGTTGGGTTTTGGCGATTGGATATTGCTATTCCTGAGTAATCCCAAATTTTCCGCACGAAATTGAGTCGCTCCTTTCAGTCCTGAACTCTCCGAACCCTTTCTAGTCGACTATCACTTTGTAAAACGAATCGTGACTCGTCCGAAAAAAGTACGTTGCGCCATTGTGGTGAAAGCCAGACATGGGTATGTTCAGCCCATTGCCGACAAGTACCTCTTTGTCCGAGCAACTCTTGAACACTCAAATTTGAGGAATGCCAGAGCTGCCTCCTTATGGTAGCTACTATGTTATTGGAAATTGAGGTTATATTACCAAAATAATAGCTTAGCTATTGAAAGATGTCTAGATATAAATCTAGAGAGAAACTATCAGAAGTGCGATATAGCCATACACTCAGATAGTCAAGCTGCTATTAAAGCACTGAGCTCCTACGTCATCGACTCAAAGATGATCTGGGTGTACCGGAACAAGCTCTATGAGGTAGGCAAGAAAAATAAGGTCTTTTTAATCTGGGTTCCCGGCCATTCGGGAATCGAAGGAAACGAAGAGGCCAATACATTTGCCAAAGAGGGCGCACGAATGTCTCTCATTGGCCCAGAACCCTTGTGTGGTAAAGGTAAATGTACCTATAAGAAGGAGTTGCTGGAGAAGGAGAAAGCCGAGAGGGAAAACTCTGGCGGAATCTCCCAGGGATGGATCATTCCACTAAGTTCTTTCGGAACTTTGAAACAGAAAAGATCCAAAAAATATCTGGATCTTGGTAAGAAACAATTACACCTCCTCACTGGCTTTCTTGCAGGACACTGTCGCCTCAAGAAGCACCTGTTGAGGACGGGATTATCGGACACTGACGAGTGTATAGTTTCTGTGGGGAGGAGGAAGAAACCCCCATTCACCTAGTCACGGAATGCTTGGGCATTGCGAGCCTAAGGAGAGAATGCTTTGGGCAAGAAACCTGTAAGAGTGAGGACTAGCCTCGTTGAAACCTTCACAGATAGATCTTATCAGATCTCTGGAACTGAAAGCGAGCTGTGAAGGGTGTGGTCAGAACAGCTCTGTAAGGGGGCACAACACAATAGACCTTGAGGTCGCAGTGAACTGTAACCCCTATTAAAACTATAAACAGTATAAACTACCAAAATAATGAAATACCTAGAGAGAGAGAGAGAGAGAGAGAGAGAGAGAGAGAGAGAAAATAACACTATTGAAAACTTTATGTACTTTCGAAGGGCTTGAATATTTTGTAAAAAACCTTGTAATACAATAAAGGCCGCTAAAGAGTGACTCTATTTGCACAGATGTATTGCTCTGAAAGCCTAACCTTCCTCTACTCAGTCTTCTCTAATACTTTTTGGTTTATCCTCGTTCGAAAATGAGAGAGGAACTGAAAAATAAAATGAACGTCCTTATTTGCTCCATGCTATATTTCTGAATAAAATCAGCTACAAGAAAACTCCTCTAATTATAAGTTAATTTCCACAACATTTTAATTATCAACATAGCATTTTTTAGGTTTAAAATCTGTCATATAAATCTTAGGGTTCCAATAAACTTTGACTACTTCATCATTCTGTTTCTTCTTCTTACCATCGAATTTGCATATAAGAGATTTGATGAAGAAATAGATAAACTCTATTATGCTCAGTACAGATCCACCCAGACAAAGGCCAATAACACCACCAATGGATGCTAAAATTCATTGTATAATAAAAGAAAAAACTGAAGTAACTTGACTTACCGAGTAGACCATCCCAGGTTAGATTGGCAGATCTTTCTATCATAACACATTGGTCACTTCCAAAATATATTGTTATACGACTTCCTTGTATGGAATCATCATAACCAATTCTTGAAGAGGAAAATATTTTAGAAGAGTATGACGACGACTGTAACAGTCATGTTAAAAAAAGCTGCTGAATATTTGCAGATGTAGATGTAGGTAAACTGATGATTATACAGGGTGTCCCAAAACTCGACGTCAACCCTGACCGGGTGAAAAGGCAAGTAATGCTGGTTGTCAGAAAAATAAAAAAAAATCTAAATTGCATGATTTTAAAATAATGGGCATTTAAAAAAACACGCAAAATTCCACACACTGTGACAGTCTTTTCGCTCCTGTTGCCACAAATATCAACTTTTTCCCACTTTTTTTTGCTGTGTAACCTTGAATAATGCTTGTCTGAACTGTAATCATTTGGATAAATTTGGATACCAGCTGCTCTAGGTTTCATGAAAATAGGGCTTGCTTCTCAGAAAAAATTCAAAATAAACAATTGCCTAGTTTCAACTGACTGTATTGAAAAAAAAATGTACTACGCAAGTTTGGCAAGTTTTGTCAAAAGTTGGCGCATTTAGTAAGGATTCCAAAATGGTATAATACTTGTTGAACTGTAGCTGCCGTAGTTCAAATTTATTTTCGATTGCCTTTGAATACACTTTTTCTTAAACTGCTTCCCAGTAAAAAAGTCCAATGGATTCAAGTCCGGTGAACGGGCCGGCCACGAGATTGGACCAGAACGTCCGATCTATCTTCCAGGAAAAAATGTTACCAGAAAAAAAAATTTCCAGAGAAATATTTTTTCCAGAAAAAATTTCTCTGGAAATTTTTTTTTCTGGTAACATTTTTTCCTGGAAGATGGATCGGACGTTCTGGTCCAATCTCGTGGCCGGCCCGTTCACCGGACTTGAATCCATTGGACTTTTTTACTGGGAAGCAATTTCCAGAGAAAATATTTTTTTCAGAAAAAATTTTTCCGAAGAAATTTCTCTGGAAATTTTTTTTTTCTGGTAACATTTTTTCCTGGAAGATGGATCGGACGTTCTGGTCCAATCTAGGACAATCGGACTTGAATCCATTGGACTTTTTTACTGGGAAGCAGTTTAAGAAAAAGTGTATTCAAAGGCAATCGAAAATAAATTTTAACTACGGTAGCTGCAGTTTAATAAGTATTACATATACCATTTTGGAATCCTTACTAAATGCGCCAACTTTTGACAAAACATGCCAAACTTGCCTAGTACATTTTTTTTTTAATACAGTCAGTTGAAACTAGGCAATTGTTTATTTTGAATTTTTTTCTGAGAAGGAAGCCTTATTTTACAGCAGCTGGTATCCAAATTTGATTACAGTTCAGACAAGCATTATTCAAGGTTACACAGCAAAAAAAAAGTTGGAAAAAGTTGATATTTGTGGCAACAGGAGCGAAAAGACTGTCACAGGGTGTGGAATTTTGCCTGTTTTTTTTAAATGCCCATTATTTTAAAATCATGCAACTTAGATTTTTTTTTATTTTTCTGACAACCAGCATTACTTGCCTTTTCACCCGGTTCCGGGTTGACGTCGAGTTTTGGGACACCCTTTATAAACGTTTTTTCACAATATCGTGAATTGTGGCAGATTTCATGGCTCATTTCAACAATGTCTCTTTTATTCAACATTCTCTCTTTTATCCAACAGAAGTTCATTAGAATACCACACCCCAGTAAACACCAATAAAAATTTCGACCTTCCATAAATCAATACATTTCATTTCATCTGGGGAGTTCGACCGTGACTTAACATTTCCCATGTAAAAACATTTTTCATAAACCAAGCCAATGTTTATTCTGCAACTTTTGCACACAAATCAATGCGTTATTTTCGTGATAACTGTTTTAATTCCACGGATCAGAGGCCTCGAAAGTCTAAATATTTTGCATTTAGTTACACGAAAAAAATCCAGAAAAAAAATTCAAAACCAATCGATAGGTAATCTATTCGTTTTTTGTCCCGAATAGTGTAAGATTTCCCAAAAAAAATTTTATTGAAATGGCCGAAATAAGCTAGGTATAGCGAATTCAAACTCTGAGAATTGGCGGTTGAGAGTGACGTACGCGTTAGAATTCATTTCATTGGTTGAATGTTGAATCATGATTTACAACGATGCCAATTCATCCATTTATTTTTTTTCAAATATTTGTGTTATTTTATATTGACGTTCAAAATTCCAAAGCCTACTTGACGAGTGATGACGAATTTTTTTAACGCACGTTAGATGAGTGTGGGTGCATTTCGGAGCAAAAAGTAAACAGTGGACCCTTATGGTCTGAAAAATGGAGAATTTTGAGGATTAAAGATTTAATATTGTCCTTACATTGTTTTTACTTCTCTGGCATTCACCTCGTATTTATAAGACAACTTAGTGCACGGGGGAAGGCAATCACAGAATTCATCAGCAACTTTATTGTACAAGACCTCTGAAAAAAACAGCATAAAAAATTCAATGAAAATTTTTGTATAAATCAAAAAAATCATATATTAGTATTATCCACGAAACATACTTAATGATTATATATTAGAAGATGACAGTTAAACTTTAATTGATATTTAATATAATTTCAAAGAAACATATTATATTGTGAGATGAATAATTTTCTATTGAAAATTCGATATGCAAAAGTCTGTAATTAATAAATTTCATAGAAAAGATTATATAGTATATATATACTCTATAATCTTTGTTTAAAAATGTATGTATGATACACAGTCAATTCCGAATTTCACAAATAACACTTCAAGAATGATATTTTCCAATAACGTTTTTCATTTCAACATCGAGAAGCTTTCCATGACGCTCAAGGATTGTTAGTTTAAAGCTGATCAATTGAATTTATATGATTTAAACTCAGATGAATACTTACTTCTCATACATTTCACGTCTAGTAATGAACAGATCTTTTCATTATCTGGAAGAATAAATACATAGATCAAAACCTGAATGTTCGGAACGAATATGTTGATTCTCACCTTCTACCGGGTAATAGTAAGGAATGCATTTACAGATTCTCCTGATTGCATCTGCTTCGCATTGACTTTTGCAACCGAAAAAACTGTAGATATAATTCCACCTCAAAGTACTCTGCAATCAATTAATTGAAAATATTATAAAAAGTATCATTCAAATCTGAATATTAAACCCCCCGCACAATACTGAGGAAATAACTTCCTGGGCTAAATTGAATCGCTTCAGTCTGCCTGAATCTCTCGAAACCCTTTCTCGTCGACTATCACTTTGTAAACCGAATCGTGACTAGCTCTAAACAAGGACGGTGCGCTTAATTGTGGTGTTTTTGCCAATGACATAAGAAGATGTAGTAGCATTCGAATCTGGATTATACATACCTCATATTCAAATAAACATTCACGTAGATTTATATCCATATATTTAAGTTCTTCGGTAGCCTGAACTACTTCGGGAACAACTGATATTTGAACATCCACACCCATCGCCACTGCGGTTCCGAAATACTTTGTTTCAGGATATACATTTTTTTGATGCAAAGAAACCTAAAAGTATGTATCCGTGATAACAAGAACGACTATCAACATGCGGAGGTCTCACATCGAGTCCATAATATGGTTTTATTGCAGAAATATATTCTTCTTCAACAACATCAACATCTAGTTGAAGACCAAATTTAGGACCTACCTCCGAAATCACGTCATTTCTGAAAAATAAGTTATATGACTTTTAGGTACCATTTTTTTACCATTGAGAGATATGCCCGATCTAGACCTAACAAGGGAACCAGAATTTACATTGGAGAAGAACAACAAGCTAGTTGTAGTTTGGGTACCTGCTCACCATATGATTGAGAGAAGTTTACGACACAAGACCGGTAAAAAAACTCTGATATCTATAGGTTTTGTGGATCGGCCACAAAACCACAAATTGGCAAATAAAGGGTTTTCCAATAAGAGGTGTTTTTTTTTAAAAGCCCGATATTTCGGTAGATGTCACGTTTGAAGCCGTCATCATTTTTTGACATTTGACAAGTAGAAACTACGCTATTAATACAAATGGAATGATACACGCTTCAAGAAAGCATTGTAATTATTAAAATTCACTAAATTTGGCAGAGACGGTTCGTAAAACTCGAACATTTTTGGATCGTCGTGAAGCACTTTGTCGGACCGCAATAAAGATTGGTGGAAAAATTCGAGCTGTTGGGACAAGTTGGTGTGAAGAATAAAACCCGTGCACGTCGCTCAAGAACAGCTGAGAATATTGCTGCTGTAGCCGAGAATATTGCTGCTGTAGCCGAAAGTGTTGAAGACAACCCAGGTTTGTCCATTCCTCGTCGTTCTTTGGAATTAGAAATGATTAATGATTTTTTATGTCCGAAATTGGTTAGTAATGATCTGGACAACTTTTACTTTCAACAAAACGGCGCTTAGTGCCACAAAAGCAACGAAACCACAGATCTTTTGTGGGAAAAGTTTCCGGATCGTGTTATCTCTCGAAGAGGTAATCACAATTGGCCACCGAGATCTTGTGATTTAACACCTTGCGACTTCTTCCTTTGGGGCCACGTGAAAGAGAAGGTCTACGCCAATAGCCCAGCGTCGATTCAAGACCTCAAAGATGGAATTCGTGAGGCTATCGAGGACATAGGGCAGCCACTTTGCGATTTGGTTATGGAAAATTTCATTAAAAGGATATGGTCCTGGTGGTCATTTGCCTGATGTTATTTTCCACTATTAACGGCATAGCTTCTTCTTTATAATGAAATAAACATCCGATCATTCATATTGAAAAATGACATTTTTCTTTGTGCTAATGCTAATCATCGCAATGATTGGCCTGCATTCGACCACAATCTCAATAATAATAATTATTTCTAATTTTTGATTTATTCACACCCAATACTAATTCTGCTAGCTTTCGGTTTCATTAATACAAACAC
Source organism: Propylea japonica (assembly GCA_013421045.1). NCBI lineage: Eukaryota > Metazoa > Arthropoda > Insecta > Coleoptera > Coccinellidae > Propylea > Propylea japonica. The sequence continues at coordinate 34,162,195 of CM024241.1, read as the reverse complement.
AGAGTATTGTAAATAAATAATTCAAAAAATAATTATACTCAACTTAAATGTGAAATATGTACAATAACTTACTTCAAATCCAACGAACAACAAAATCCTGATTGGGTTTTGATTTTAGTGAAATATCCGTGCAATTTACATATTTACTCTTCCAAATACAATTAGTTATGAGTAATTCACAGGGTTCAGCTACCTGAAAAATGATAAAATTGGAAAATTTAACGTGACCTAGAGCAGGTCGGTTTCATCTCATCTGCGAACCTCCCTAGTGATGTAATGATCAAGAAAGTAAGCACTGAGAAAAATTTCAGGACAATGCTAAGTAAAAGAGAGGAACGAGAATACAACGACTATAACATCAAAGAAAATACCGTAAAATTGTATACAGATGGTTCCAAAACCTCTACAGGAGCTGGCGCTGGGATATAAGGGCCAAGTACCAAGTGTGCGCTGTAGCTAGGCTCCTGTATGAGCGTCTTTCAAGCGGAAATCTTAGCTATTGAAAGATGTCTAAGTCTAGATATAAATCTAGAAAGAAACTATCAGAAATACAATATAGCCATACACTCAGATAGTCAAGCTGCTATTGAAGCACTGATCTCCTACGTCGTCGACTCAAAGATGATCTGGTAGTGCCGGAACAAACTCAATGAAGTAGGCAAGAAAAATAAGGTCTTGTCAATCAGAGTTCCCGGCTATTTGGGAATCAAAGAAAACGAAGATGCCAATACACTTGCCAAAGAGGGCGCACGAATGTCATTGACTCGGAACCCTTCTGTGGTGAATAGGTAAATGTACCTATAAGGAGTTTCTGGAGAAGGAGGAAGCCGAGAAGGAAAAGCTCTGGCGGAATCTCCCAGGGATGGGAGTCCTTCGGAACTTTGAAACAGCAAGATCCTAAAGATATCTGGATCTTGGTAAGAAACAATTACACCTCCTCACTGGCTTTCTTACAGGACACTGTCGCCTCAGAAAACACCTGTTGAGGATGGGATTATCGGACACTGACGAGTGTAGGTTTTGTGGGGAGGAGGAGAAACCCCCATTCACCTAGTAACGGAATGCTTTGGCATTGCGAGACTATATAGAGAATGCCATGGGCGCGAAACTTGTAAGAGTGAGGAACTAGCCTCGTTGAAGCCTTCACAGATATTGGATTGCATCAGATCTCTGGAGCTGGAAGGCGAGCTGTAAAGGGTGTGGTCAGAACAGCTCTGTAAGGGGGAGTAATAGATCTTGAGGCCGCAGTAAACTGTAACCCCTTTTTTTAACTAAAACTAATCCGATGGGGTCCGGACATGATTAGAACTTTTCCTTTAAAAATTGTCATTTTGTCATTTCCGAGGGGTAGGGCGTTTTATATATTTTTCTGAACACAAAAATTGAGATTTACGTTATTATAATAGTGATATTATCATTTATCAGTATTCACCTCATTCATTACCCTTTCTGTATTATAATCGCTTAGGTCTAAAGCCTGAATAATTCTTCCATATGTTTTCCAATCAGCATTTGGTGCAAGTTCATCGTGAATAACCAAACTAGACAAATTTTCGAAATAATCCAATATCTGCGGTTTCGAAAGGCCGTCTGCTAATCTGAAATGAAATAAAATGGACGGTGATTCGGCGAAAGTCAACTTAAAAAAAGCTAGAACACGTGAATTGATTTTGAATTGAACGCATTTTTTGGCAATGATATAAAATGTTTTTCTTCAACCCTCCTAGTTTCAATCTTACCTCACTGTTTTAATGCAAACATATGTCCTGATTGTCCTGTATATAGGCTCGTTGAAAAAAAAGCTTGTGAATGATGTAGTGTTACCATACTGTTATTTTTCATTTTACTTATATGATTATAAGAAAATAAGAATAAAATTTTGAATGTCCACCAAGATCTCCCGACTTAACGTCGCAAGATTACTTCCTTCTAGAGGCGTTTTCGTAAACTTAGTCAAAGTTACTAACTCAATCCAATGGGTCACGTGACGGATCTATTCGGATCACGGATCAGGGTTCTAAGTTTACGAACACATTTTTCAGTTTAGGATTTGAAGAGACAGTCGTGTCCTTAGACAAAGGTCGTGTCAATATAACATAACCAAATATTTTATGGATTTATTTTTTCAGTCCCAGTTTATTTTCGGATTGTCTCTACTGTCTCTAGCTTTTTGCTTGCATTAATTGGCTTTTGTAAAATATTTCTTAAAATTTTCGGGTGTGCCCTTCCATGTTAAATGTTATTTTTAAGTTCCCATGTTAAAGAAGTAGAGAACTAATTTTTTCAGTTCCAGTTTATTTACTGATTGTTTCTAGCTTTACTTGGATTTATTCGCTTCTGTAAAATCTTTCTTATAATTTCTGGTGTGCCTTCGCAGGTTCAATGTTATCTTTGAGTACCTATGTTAAAGAAGTAAAGAAGGCTTTAGCTTTAATGCAGAAAGATCTGCATAAAGTTATGAAGAAGTTGTTTCACATTATTTTCTCGGCTCATGGAACCACACATTTTATACTGAGCCAAATCCTCTTCTCTTTCCATAATTTTTAGGTATAGAATATTTGAAATTACTAAGAAAAGAGTATATGACTTATTCCCGTCTTTTTCAAATACAAAATTGAACTGCAGTGCGCATGGGGTGACTCTACGACCCTGCTCTCGTGTAGGGTTACGCGGATAGATCAACCTGAGTCAGTGATCATAGATAAGATGTCAGTGATCGAGTTAATAGCACCGTACTTTCCGAACACAAGTTGGATGTTCGGGTTAGGTAACCGCACGCGAAGGTTAGGGATCGAGTTAACCCCAGTAAGTATCCGAAAACGCCTCAGGAATGTCCCAAAGACGAAACGAACAGCTCCTGAGTAACTCACCAATGACACCGATCAAAACGGATAACCCTTATATCTAAAGCCTCAATTACACTCAGCCCCTGCTACTGCTGCTCGCGTTCCCGAAATACTTTAGCAGCAGTATCTAAGGCAGTGAGCATTTACACTCTTCCGCAACATTTCCCTCGCGACCAAGTGTCGGCAAAGATGGACAAAGAAATTCCACGGCAACCTAGTTAAATTTAAGGCGAATTTTGGCGATGTAACTACAGCTTATCATAGTTACATAGTTGACAGTTAATACACCACGTATTTTCTGTCAAATCACGTAACCATAAATCAATTTCAAGCGGCTAACCGGTTATTCTTTCGGTTAACCAATTCCATTCAAATTAAATGCAATTGGTTAACCGAAATGATGACCAGTTAGCCGCTTGAAATTGATTATAGTTAGATAGTAGTAGCCCATGATACAAAGAACACACATCATGGTAGTAGCCTATTCGTTTTGAGATATTTCGTGCTCCTGAGTAACTCAAAAGCTCGAAATACGGCTTGCCATTGGCTGCGCACAAGCACTGGTATAGCTCAGGAGCTCGAAACTCTTCAAAACGAATACTATATAAGATGTAACCACAGCTCGCCAAAATTCGCCTTAGATCACTTACAGCTGTTCACACTGCCGGTCCTTTGACTTCCGTACGAAAATTCGCCAATTCAGGGAGCATAGAGCAGCACGAATGGCAATGTTAGGCAGCAGACAAGTGTAGTGATTACATTCTCGCGCCCTGCCTATATTGTATGTTCTGTGGCCCTGCCTTAGAACTGAGCTGAGTGCAATCGGGGTATAACAAAAAAACTCGTAAAATTTCAGAATATTACTCACAACATGTCCTCAAACTTCTTATACTGAGATCCAAAAACAATGTTTGAACTACACAACGTCACCCCTGGAAACGGAACATTCTCTAATGGGTACATAATACTTCCAATAGTTGTGCTGATCCTGTGGGTCTGGTAGCGATCCCACTGCATCATGATTAGAAAAACTGTGAAAGCTGTTGCTGCAATGCATAATACGATCCACAGAAATGCCTGGATCAGATTCGAGGGTGTATCTGTTATGTAGTGAAATCCATGAAGACTCGTTGTCTCACAATATTTTTTCATCTGGCTCTTACATCGCGAGATCAGAACTCTGACTAAAAAATGATGGAGCTTTATTTTACGTCTCGATAACACAATTTTGTTTTATGTGGTTGAAAAGCGACTATTTCTTGTTATTGTGTTATTTTGGGGACTCACTCATCTTGGTAACCTAATTTTTCTCGAAAAGGATGAATATTTTTTTATTCTATTGACGGTATTTAGTACAAGTCAATGTTGACTTGAGATATGCGTAAAAGACGGAGAAAATAATTAAGACGCCAAGCGTCGCAACGCTATCAAATTTTTTTTCTCCGGAAACATATCTTGTTTTTGTGTCATTCAAGAGATAATTCTGAATACAATTCTTTCTTACCGTCAGTGACCTGCAGCGTGTTTTCATATTAATTTTATTCCATTATTTTTTTTCTGTATTGGGACAGTATGCCTTGATTTACAGACATAGATATGATTGTGTTTCTTAAAATTGAGGAGACCTTATAGCAAACTATTTCTCAATCATCATATTCATCAAATATCATATTTTATAACAAAAAACATTTTGCAATAACCAACGAAACATGTCAATCATATATTCTCTATACTGGCCATAATGATCCATTAATAGATTATATCTTTTCCTTATTTCATTAAATATAAGTTACTTTGGTCGAAATATTAAGGTTTACTTGGACAAAGTAACTTATAATGAACTAAGGGAAAGATATTATTTATGTATGGATCATAATGGCTGTTATATAGAACATATGATTTGACATGTTGCATCTATTATTAAAAGATGCTTATTGTTATAAAATATAATATTTGATGAATATAACGATTGAGAAATAGTTTGCTACAAGGTCTCTTCGATTTTAAGAAACACAATCATATATATGCCTCTAAATCAAGGCATACTGTCACAATACAGACAAAAATGAATGGAATGGAATTAATATAAAATACGCTGCAGGTCGCTGACTGTAAGAAATAGAAAATAATTGTATTCAGAAGACACATTCAGAATTAAATTATCTTTCCAATGACATGATAAAAAAGGTCTGAGGTGGGCAGGATTTTATCATTTTATAAAAGCAGAAAGTTTTTCTATGAATGTCTCATAAACATATCAGAACATTTCAAAATTTCTAAAGAAAATTCTTCATAAGTATACTTTTTGAGTTAGTTCAGCTGCAACTCACCCTTCACAGTCTTCATATTTCACCGGGACAGATCAAAAACAAACTATAAATTATTTGAGTTTATTTAAAAACTTATAAATAATATACATCAATTTTCTATGCTTACACTTTCCTCCCCAAGGAAAATATAAATCACAGCGTCAATCTCTTTTCCTTATTGGGCACCTTCAATTAGTCCTACTAATTACACTTTAATAACTTCTTATGACTGCTCCGAAAGTGTAGAAGGATCCAATTTCAGCTGACGATTTTGGAACCTATGTTTCACTGCGTGAAGAAAGTAATTAAAAAGAAATTAGTCCTCATATATACACCAGAACATTGAAATTAAATAAATTGATTTTTTATTAGGTACAAATGCAATGACAAACTTTCTTTCTTTGGATCCACTTTGAAGTACTGGTTAATACTCAAGCGCGGATTCAAAGGGGGGGGGGGGTCATGACCCCCCCATGGACTGGACGAACTCTCAAATCTTGTGTTTGATAAAAAAAGTTTCGATTGAAAAAATAGAATTGAATTTGAGCGTTTGTAAACTTTTATTCTGTTTTCGTTTTTTCTAGTTCATATTTGAGTGAATATTGGAGGGTAATTAGTTCCAATAATGAAACAAATCTGAATCTTTGGAGAATAATTTGTCCATTTCAAGCTAAGTTCCAATTCACTGATTAGTATTGACTTATTCAGGTGTTTAATTTGTCTCCAAAGAATCAATCGGCGGATATATAGTCCACCCTGATCGTGACCCCCCCCTATCTCGAGAGCTGGGTCCGCCACTGTTAATACTAATTTTTTCAAGTCAGAGGTTAGGATTCCTGATATCACTGTTTTGAATATTTTATAGTAAAAAAAAATGAACAAAAGACATTCATTGAAAACAATATGTAGAGGTGGAACATTAACAGCTTAGAATCTGAAACAATGTAAATTGTACTGATTTTATGTGGTGTGTCACAAGGTTCAGTATAAGAGACAGTGATTTTCATTATTCTGATGTACAACTGTACTACAACTAGGCGACAGATTTTCTGCTAGGCTCTGTTGTCCAGTCTTGTTCTGTCAGCGCATTCAAGAGGTGGTATAACGGAAGGAAATCAGAACAACTGCCATTACTTTTTTTTGAAATATTATCCTTTTTGTTTTTTTTATTCAAACTTCATAAGCTGCATTTCAATTGTGTTTTTCTTGTCATGTATATGCATTTTTATTGTATTTTTGAGTTTATAGGTTTTCCTCAACTTTTGTTTATTAATAATAATCATAATTATAAAATTCAAATGAATAGAACTCACCAACATCAATATTTCGTACGTCATAGACAACAAAATTATTCTCTTTATTGTCTCCGCCAGCAGCAATGACAACGGAGAATTTGGGGAGCCTTCCAAGCTAAGAATTGTACCCATGTTGAAATCTTTCTCATGTACCAGTTCTGGAACATTTTCTCCGCTATAATCCCATGTTTTCACCATTCCATCATGAGATCCTGTAATTAATAATCCAGGGCATTCCCCACTGATGAATATACCACTCACCTCTTTTCGTGAGCTGACAAAGACCACAATGGACCTACAACAAATATTTGAATTTGATTCAAAAGAATATAGGAAATAAATTAAAAATTGAAGAAATAACCAGTTTTTTTTTCTAATTTTAATTGTATTGTTATGAAAATATACTGGGTTTCCCGGAAAATGTGGGAAATCTCTTGGATTCAGATAGAACATAAAACATGAAGATTTTTTTCTTATCAGCCCTCCTTACGAAGATACGACCACCTAAATGACGTCACTGGAAATCCTTTTTAGTGGATTAAGGACCTCTTAAATCACCGCACTCAAATTTCAATTACCTTGTTCAGTTTACCAGGGGCGGACTGGGTTGTACATTTTAATGCTTACATTTTCAACAGCCTGTATGATAAGGTGCTAAAAAAAACAAATTTGGATACCTTGAACATTAAGCTAAAGAAAAGGTACTCTTGTTCAGTGTCGATGAAATGAACCGTTTTCCAAAAAAAAATAATGAAAGAAGTAAGTAATTGAAATTTATTCCACTAAAATGAAATTCCGGTGGCGTTATTTAGGATGTCGTATCTTCGTAGGGAGGGCCACTAGGAAAAAAAATTATGGGAACTTGTCATCTTATTTTTTTATGTTCTATCTGAATCCAAGAGATTTCCCACATTTTCCGGGACACCCTGTGGAATAAAAGCTTTCAATTCTTGTATAAGATTTAAGACATAAGAAAAAACAGAACATCCCTCAAACGAAGAACTAACCTTTTCTACAATCGAAACATTGTAAGGATCCTACACTGGTGCCTGCCAAAAATGTGAATGGCTGAAAGGGATGCCAAGCTACTGTTTCACATTCACCATCTAGTTTCCAAGTTAAATGACTGTCTGGACTATTGCAGTCAAAAAGTTTTACTTGACTATCACATCCACCTGAAAAATTAGAGAAAATCTGATTAATTCTATCAGATTTCATACGAATTACGTTTTAATAATGTTTATGATTGTTATGTATTTCACATTGGCAAGACTAGCTCTGAAGTTTCAGTTTTAAATTTGCTGATATCCATTGATAAATAGCATTCTAGACTTCTATCCTAGCTTTCTATTTAACTGAATAATTTCCGAAATCACTTCAGTTGGAAGTGATTTTGACAAATAGAACATGCCTTTTTCGGATGACCATCAACAAAACAATAAGGTTTGAAATCATAGTACCAAATAGGAATATCAACAATAGTTCGGAAGGAAATTCTAAAAGTAATATGAATTATTCATTACCAGTAATTAGAACCGAGGATAATAATTCAATTTCTGTTATGTTTAGAAGTAGATAGTAAACTTTTACCAAAATATTAGGTTATATTATTGTTATGATGATCTGAAGTGATGGTGGAAATTAAACTGATTTTGTCAGAAAGCAGCATCAGTTGGAAGTGATGCACATCAGTTCAAAATCACAACATTGTCAAATAGAACGCGCATCAAGTGATTTTGCATCAGTTTGAAAGTGATATAGCTTCAAATAGAAAGGGCCTTATATTTTCAATTGTTTTCTACAATCTATTCTATTGATATCTTCATACAACCAAATTATGTGATCCATAAAACTACCTTCTCTATTTGCTTCTTTCAAAGATTATTTTATATATTATGACTCCAGCCCTTAACTTTTTAAGCATTATCATCTCATTAGGAAGTTAAAAAACTTTGACCTAATGGAATTGTTTTTGCGAGTAAGAGCCTAAAACATGCAGTACTTACCAGCTAAAAGGGACTGTGTCTCCACTTTGTGCCAACTAAGACACTGTACACCATCTTCAAATGAATTAATGGTTGTACTAGGTTCTTTCTTCTCCATGTCCCACAATATGATACTTTTATCCTTAGAACCACTAGCCATCACATGATCATACGTTCTGTTCCAAGCTAAGGAAAGTACCGAGTCTGTATGCCCAACTTGCGGTCGTCCCTTTTTACGATGAGGCTTTTGTCCCAATTTAAAAGCTGGTTTAATAGTGTTGATTATGTCCAAATTATAGATTTCAATGATTGGCTCCATAGTGGCAACAGCACAATAATTTCCTTGAGGGCAATTTGGTTCATAGTTGAGCCATTCAAAACAGACAGGAAAGCTTGGTAATAAGAAATCATGATGGCAATACAGTGAACCTTCCTCTTCATTATATACTAGAATTTTAACAAAATTTTAAACAAAGTTCACAAATAAATAATTTAGGTCTCACCGTGAACTTCCATTATACACGCATTTCCATCGAAACGACCAAGGAGAATCAAATTATCAGTTTGTTTAATCAATCGTCTTCCTTCTCAGAATCCTCAGTATCACTCAGATAGTCTTCAGGGTTTGTAGATAACTCCCTGATAGATGCAATACTCGGCAGATTATCATGTTCGTCTTCTGAAAATTGAAAACAAAATGTCTAATTTTAGTTAGAACATAATCGTAAATTTATGAAGATCTCATAGTTGGATCATGATCATATACCTTGATCTTCAGTATCCATATTTACATCGCTGTTTTGTGGATTTTCTCCTTCTCCTTCATCACCTCTGACACTAAACAAATTGAAATTATATAAACGAACGAGGAAAAATACCTTTTCACTCACTGAAGTTCTTCTTGGGTATTTTTAATCATCTCAACTAAATCCTGTCTAGAAATTTTTATTTTCACAGGATCTGCACGAGCTTTTCCTTTCTCTATCCATTTCACGCAGGATATGAAATTTATTCTACCTTCTCCTTCCATTCTTTTCAACGATAAGTAAGACCAAAACGTAATATAACAAATTGAAGGCCCAAATCAAAAGTGATATCAGAGACTTGTCTCTGGTGATATTTTGAATTTGAAGTTTTTTAACCTAACCTCAACCAGCACGTGTTTTTTGAAACGTGACAATGACAAATGTCAACCTTCAAAAAAAGTTCTTGTTCTTGGTCATACCGCCTTGGCCATGTCCTAATGAAGCAAAATTTTGTTTTTAATTTTTCGCATTGTTTTCCATTCTAATAACTTTTGGAAATTAACATGTTATATTATAATAGAATAATCTTTATTTTATGTTCTCTTATGCTTAGTCCTTAAATTGATGTTATAGTTGCTTATTCGCTAGGTTTTCGATTTCCTAGAAATCTACGGTTTCCTAAATCCTAATTCAAATTTATAGACAAATGCGTACATAAATAAAATTGAAATGTAACATTTATTTTTGCTTGAAAGTGGTTTTATATAGGTTTTTCTCTCTCATCCATGGCTGTTGCATCAAATGTGTTATCCTCCATAATTTCTGGAAATTTTTGCAGGGAATGCTATCATTTGTTTATGATCATTATGATTATTATGGTTCACGTGAATGAATGATAATTTTTTTTATCATGCACGTAAACCGCGAGATATGACTGAACAATAATACTAATTTCTAATTGAGGCGTAGGTGCATGACCATGTTATCGTAATGTTTTCCATTAGAATTTGTTTTTGGCACAGAAATATAAATTGATATATCGAAAACTAAAGTCGAAATTGGCGCCGGCGGTGTTTTCACTTCTCTTTCCACACCTTTTTCCAATTCTGCGTCACGATCAGACTGCCTATCCTCTAATTAGAAGCCAAACTGACAGAGAGGGAGACGTGAAGGATTTCGTTTATAACATTACATATTTACAGTCGTTTGATTCGTTGATCGTTGAACAATTTAGCGTGTGTACGTGCGTCTTGTGTGGTGACTGTTTGTGCCTTCACCGTTATTCTTCCTCAATAATTATTATATCGGTTTATATACGAGTGCTGCGTATTCAAAAATCAAATAATCATGGCTTTTATGATGCCTGTTGTGAAAAACGATTGGGATATTTACAATTCCAAAAGAGCCAGAAGAGTATCTGAATGTTCTAATCCGCAGAGCTGCGGTCGTTCAAGGAAAGTTTCTGAAACCAAATCAGAAGGACCAAGTCTTTCGACATCTCCTGGTAATGATTTCCAACCCCCAGCACCGTCAACTTACAAAAGTTCTTCATCAAATATGTCAAAGCAGAATAGTTACTCTCGGGCTAGCTCAAGAACCTCTGAGGCTAGCCTACAAAGCCCAGTGAAATCGACTTCCTCAAGTCCACCAAAAGTGACTCGAGTACAAGTTTGAACAACTTTCACTGCAGACTGCTAGACAAATTGAAGAAGTCTTTGAAAAGTAAGGATGGTGACAGTGAGAGATCTAATTCATGAAGTGAATTTTCTTGAGAAGAAACTCCACCTCCAATATGTATGATGTGGATTTATGGCTAAGCAACGACTACGTATGTTTTCAGCAATTTTCATTGCCCTGTGATATGTAGTTTATTAATAGAATAGCTATAAATTTGTTGATTTATATTGTCGAGCTTGCACAATGTTTACTGGTCTGGTGCCAACAATTTTATTTGGTCTTTAAAGTGCAACCATATTTGAGTACTCGAATATTTTTGATATATCAGAGGGGACAATATTTTCTTAATGATATTAAAAATTATAACGGTTATATATGACTCATAAATATTATACAATGACACTGAAAATATGAAAAATTTTCCATGACCTAGGTAGATATTTTATACAATCTGCTGTAAATTAACAGTATTATTTTTGATTTCCATCGTTCACATTAGAACCCCTCGAAGGTTAATTAAAAAAATTAAACATTAATCCACTGTCATTATAGTTCTCTAACATTTCGAAATAGAGATATCGTTACAGGGCCCCTTTTTTGCAATAGGTTTGTGATTTGGTAGCTTGCTTTACACTTGATAAACAAAAGACTGTAAGGAGGTAATATGGAGTTTAATACTGTTAGTACTATATTGCTTGTTATGTCGAAACTACGTATCTATAGGTTTAATATGGGAGGAGGCTAATAAGAAATTCAGAAAGACCAATTAATCCAAAATTTTTTGATACATATTTTATTATTATGTAGTCAAAATTATTTTGGGATGATTTAGAAAGGAATAATATATAGGACATGACCATTTTCAATGGTAGGAAAGTAGTCAAACTTCTTATTTAGATTAGAATATATTTTTCAGTTATTTTATTATAAGTATCTATATCTTCGATACAATAAATAATGGTTTATCGACATTCCATAGATTAAAAAGTTTTCTGATTTTGTTTTAATTATATTGTATTATTGTTGCAAATTCTCAATGTACTGTTGAAAGTTTTACATTTGTGATCAGACTTAAATGTGTTTAACAAAACAAAAGTTCTAATGTTATGCATTGAATAATTATATGAGCTAAAATAAAGTGTGCTTTTTCTTATAAAAAATTTGTTTCTTTACTGTTGAAAATATAACCTTTTGAAGGAATGTACTAAAGCTACTTCGACTTATGGTGAACCTCTTCATTCACTTATTCGTGAGTACCTTCTATAGATTGAACTTTTTTAATGATTAAGGAAAACAAACAATGATCAAACGGTAGTAAACTTTAAACTACTCTTTGGTAGCCTCAAAGAGACTGCTAAATTGATTATTTCAGAACTGAAAAAAGGTTGAATTTCAAATGTAATATTGATAATTACAATTGAGGAAGATGAACTCAGATTGTTTTTAAAAACAAGCGCGAAAATCATTCAATGTTCAATTTTAATCTTCAAAATTGAAGGAAATTTCTCATCAAAAGCGGATTATACTGGAACTTCTAAGTATACCTAGTTATTCAATTGATCTATGACTATGTTACTCAAAATCAAGGACAATATTGTGCAAAAAGACTACTATTTATGGCATTATAAATTAATAAATCAGACATTTCTGGTGTGTCTAGTTAATTGTTACAAATCACACAAGGAAGAGATATCAATAATTCTCATGAAATTGTTGACTATGATTTATTGATTCTGACTCTAGTTCACCTTACTTCCATTGAAACTTGAAGGTGAGATATTCATATAACATTTTCATAAATTTCAGAATATTCGAGAGACATTTCCTTGTGGATACCCCGCCACAGGCGCAGTTAAATGATCAAATTTGGGAGCCCTCAGATCAACAAAACATATTTTGTTGATATGAGGGGGAGCCTCATTTTTATGCGCTTGTTCCTAGGGGAGCAGCTTGCTATAATTTTCCCATATATTTCTGTAATTTTCGAATTTGAGCCGGTAGGAGTCAAGAGTTCAAAATAATTCGGTTCGGTCGGCCGTACGCACAATAACTTTCGAACGGAAAGGTGCAGGAACGGAATTAGATCGCAAAAATCTGTCGAATAGTTCCCGAGTTATAATTATTCTAAATATTAAGTATTTTTCGGATATTTTGATAACTAGAGATACGATAGGCTAAATTTTATATTGAGGTGTTCAATTATAACATGAAGACTGGTGCAAAATTTCGCGAGGATCACCTGAACAAAAAAATCTAAAAATTTAAAACTTCATCACTTAAATATTGGGATAATATTCGAATATTGTTGATTTTACCATCGCATCGGTCCAATATAGCCTAGCGGTAATAACGAACGTGTGAAAAACGAATTTCTCGGTATAACGAATTTCGTACAAGACCTTGAATTCAAATTCCATGTTAAGAACACCCTCTAAAACGAAGTAAATTCTCTCTATAACGAAATATTCAAAGAACATCACTCTTTGAATGGGTATTGGTGAGTAGGTATATAAGGGTGGGGTTTTCCGAAATTTTTCCAGACGTACGTACCATAAATCACGACCTTAAACTTAATCATTACGGCGGGCAGAGAGATCCTTCTGAAACAGTTTCAAATACACCCCTGGCTGTTTGGTTTTAATCTTACCATTACGCTAGTGTGAAAGTTGTGCGAATTAATGTCTGAAAGGAAGTGCTTAAGTTTGAATGATAAACTTAAATATATCAGTGAAGTCGACCTCGACATCGCCGACTATAGAAACAAATTTTCTGTATATAACGAAATAACTTCATAACGAATTTTTTTGCGGATTTAGCGCTTTCGTTATAAGGAAGTTCCACTGTATTTTGATAACTATAGAGATACGATAGTTTAAATTTTATTTTGAGAGGTGTTCAATTAATCTAAAAATTCAAACTTCATGACTTAAATATATTGAGAGAATATTCGAATTTTCAGAATCAATTCACTTTGGCTCGATATTACCACTTTTCACTGTGCCTATTGCCTTGAGAATCGTACGTTGCTCGAACGTAGCTTGCCGTTATTTCAGCCCACTCACGGACAGTGGCTTTCTTTCCGCGTATATTTTTTAGTTCGGACCTTGCTTTCCAGAATGGCTCTCAGAGAGAATAATCCATTGTATACACGTCTGGTCAACTCGAGAGCCACTGAGTGACCGAAATGAAGTTCGAAACGTTGTTTTTCAACCATTCTTGGTTCACTCGCGCTTTGTGAGCCGGTGCAGTCCCCTTTTGGAACATCTATGGTCTGCGACCGAAATGTTTGTCTGCCCACGGCTTCAAAGCAGCCTCAAGATTCAAGAACACTTTCCCATAGGGAAACTTGTTCCATGCACTTTCCTATGTCGCATTAACTGCGACGCCAGGATCAATGAAAAAGATTGGGGAGTTTCCATCCGCGGTTACAGCGGTCCAAACCATTATTTGTGGCGGGTGCTGGTTCCTGATGGTAGCCAACCGATGATTCAGATTTTCATATGAACAGTTTGTCAGGTAAACTCTATACTCTATCGTTTTGGGAGTTCACAAATTGTTCAAGTGGAAAAATTTGCTCGTCGGAAAATACGATGTTCGGAAATTCACCGCTTTCGGCCAAACTTTTAGCAAAATGCTTTAGTAAGTTTGAAAAAAATATTTATAACTATCACTTAGCTAATTTCTAAATAGCTAATGTTAGTGGTGCCGGACCCTGTAACAAGATTAGTAAGAATACTTACTTATCTATTTATAGTACACTATTATCTTTGTTGAGCCACAATCTGTTTCTTTGGATTTTTGAATCTACAGAAACAAAAGAAGAGCTAGCGTCGTTTCAACCGGTATTCAGTTGGAAAATTCTTAAATTTTGTAATCGCCCCATTACTTAATTAATATAAAATTGTGTTTAAATGTGAAAAATTCATTCCTGATGAGCGAAGCTTCTTACAAATAATTCGGATACGTTTTATGTACATATACTCAACCTTGTATTGTATCTCTCGCAAAAACATCAATTTGTTGCCTATTATTTGGCAAATCAGTTAATAATAGTACAAAAATAACCTGCTGTGTTTTCGATACCTTAATATAGACACAAGGGTCAAGGATTTTCAATGGAAGTCATTGGAAAGAGAGAATTTATCTCTTTTAATACCGAAAAGTTGCCGAATTGTTATTAATTATCTCTCTTCTTGACTGCAATAAAATTGAATATTGATTTATCTCAATGACAAGGTTATTAAGTACTATTCTGTTTTTATTTTCTCCTCATAATGCTAATGATAAGGTGTCTATTTCTGTAGGTTAATTCCTAGATAATTTCGGCATGAATCAGTCTGTTCAAAAAGATAATTGTTCGATGTTTTGGCGGGCACATTTCAGAGGCGCAATTGTTATGCGTTCGTTCAAATGAAAGCAATATTTTTATTGGATCGATCAGAGTCATTGGTTTATTTGAGGAACAATTAATGCTGATGAATATAGGGTGTTTCATAATATATGCGCAGAATTTCAGAATGTTATATCTCGTCGTGAATATTTTTTAATCATAATTGAGCTATGTTTTTTTGCGAATTTTTTTCTCACGTCTTAATTAGTGAAGGCTTGTGAAAGTTTTGAAGGGTTGGTGGGTGTCCTCCCCTTACTTTCTACTCTAATGGAGAAAGAAGCGGGATTTTAATTGAGAAGACCATTCGAACCGCCAATGTTTACTACACAAAAAAGGTACTCCTGGTCATACGCTTCTAACTTGACCATTGTCAAGAAAAATTAACTGCTTTAGTAACAAAAAATTGACCATGTTTTGAGCGCTCCTTCTACTTAAACGAGTACGTTAAAAAATATCGTTTTGCCCCAATGTCTGTTATTTTCGAATTTCAAGGCGGAAATGGTCTTAAACGATAGGATTCGACTTTCTGATGATGATGATGGATCCGTGGTCAAATTCCATTCTATCCGTGGGGCTCGTCCGTCCTGCTGGCCGGCCGTTAGCACGATAACTTTCGAAGGGATTGTTTTGGAGACTTGTTATTTTCAGTTTTAGAATAATTTCCAGAATATTGTTCCGTTCGTGCTGAGATTTTGCATTTATATGTAAGTATATTTTAGTAGAAGACCACGTGGAAGGTCGCCGTTACGATGGTCGGACCAAATAAGAAAGATGACCGGTTGCACGCTCTATGAAGCTTCACAACAGGCACAAGAAAGGGAAGAATGGAGAGCAATCACGAATCGAATTGAGTAGCGTCACCACATCCTTGCGAAGGATTAAGGACTGAGAAGAAGAAGATATTTTAGTATCAATCTCAAGTCCTTTACAAAATTTTGAGGTAATAGCCTCACCAATGAACGAGCTCTCAAAAGCACCTGCTCAGGTCTTTCTTAAAAGTTTTTAAATAACAGTTTATTTTTAGAAAACGGACGACTTTTAGAACGCATAACACCCGAGGCCCATTGCACCAAATACTTTGCAACTTTTCACTTTGCACATTACGTTGCACGAAAAGCATTCATAATTGAAAAGTGCAATGTGAAAAGCCAAGTGCGAAGTGAAAGCACATCGCAGAAATTAAACGTTGGCAGAAATTAATTTTCACTTCTGAAATTTGTCAGAATTCAAAGTGAAAAGTTGCAAAGTATTTCGGTGCAATATGCCCCAGGAGTACCTTTTTGTGTAGAAAACATTGGCAGTTCGAAGGGGCCACTTAAAAACCGTACTTTTTCCATTAGAGTGGAAGTGAGGGGTGGAAAACACCCATTAAACCCTTCATAACTGTAGGGAAAAACTATAGCACGATGATGTTTCCCTATGAAATAGCGCACAAAAATCAATTCTGCACAGGAAAAGAGCCATAATAATTATTCTTGTGGGCTTCGGGTTCTTGTGACCAATCTGATTTTGCATTATTCGAGCACGTCTATTGTAATAATAATTATTACATCACATTACATTATCACATTCCTTATCTAAGAATTTATTACTTCTGTGTAGCAATAAATGGGTGAACACTTAACACTTATTCACTCAGAGGTATTCATTCGACCTTTGAGTATTTAATTTTAGTAAGTATCAAATGATTATATTGTTGTGGAAGGAAAAATATCTATTGCCATTTTATGCGTATTTTTCAAGAAGCTGTAATTTATAAAACATATTCTATAGGCAAACAACATGCTATATATTCGATTGAATGATTCTCGAATTTGGTGCGTGAAATGATCTCAAAAGAATATACTCGATTCACTTATAAAACATAGGTACTAAAACTAAAGCAAAGGTGATTCGGTCCGGCCCTCAGATCCGGCCGTATTTGTTTTTGAAGCTTCAAAAGCTCCTCTGAGCTTCTGTTGCACAAAAAACAAGTACTTGTAACTGTTCGATTACAAGATTACGTTTTTGACCGGTGGTAAATAAACAACAAGAAAAAAGAAGTGAGTAATTTGCAATTTTACGAGGTAAAACTTTCAATATCATGAATCATGGTAATATCATTGTTTAAGGACAACTTCTGAGTTGCTCCGGAACGACTCATCAATCAAAACTTTTTCAGAAATTCCTTTTTCAAGAAAGAAGAAAGTTCATCCAGCCTGGCTTTGAGGCTATTTTCAGCAAAGTGAAGATTTGTTATATTTTATGTTCTAGGATGTTTCTTATACTCTGTGATCCATTTTGAAGTTGCCGCCATTGTACATATCCTGTTTCGATGCGTACGCGCATAAACATTTCTCACTGGTAGACATTTTGCTTTTCTCTAGACGCAGTCCGTTTATTTGTGAAAAGAAAAACAATGTTAATGGCGAAGCGTGGGGAGTATAGTTTGTGAGAAATACTTATGTTGAATTGAATAAGTTGTACCTAATTTGAATTTAGGTATTTGATCAGTGCGAAAAATTTAGTTGACTATATGTTTGTAGTAATATTTTAATTGTGACCGGCAAAAGCTAAGCCTAGAGCAATGGCTGAAAACGATATCGATTTATATGCAGATGATATAGATCAAGAATTTGTGCAGGTAAAGGTAAATGAATGTTCTTGTTACATTTCTTCAATCTATTCAGTTGTTTTAATTATTCAGACATCATTTCATAAGCATGTTTTCTTCATTAATTTCAATTGTAATGGTGTGCATGGCTTTTTGAAATCATTACATGCTACTGGATGTGTTTTTCGACTAATATTTTTGTTAACTCAGGAGGAATTTGGCGCTGATAATGTTGACCTTTATGACGATGTATTAGCCACATCAGGAACCTCAAACAATGCTGATAAAACAGGTGCTAATGTTTCTGGAACCTCCAATGAAGATACCAATGGATCTGCATATTCGACACAGGGTAATAATATTACCCCCAATACCATGGGTCGAAGACATCAGTTATATGTTGGAAATTTGACATGGGTGAGTGATGTGAATTTGCAAGATAAAAGAATATGGAAATAGCTGGTTTATATTTATTATGTGATGTATTTCATTTGTAGTATTCGACTTAACAATGTTGTTTTTATCGTGGGAGTAGAATCTGCTTTAATTTTTATGGAGGCAACAGATGAATATTTGTATTCCGAAAGAATTAATTCATTTTGTTTTGCTAATAATCAGAATGAACATTTACTGTGATATTATACATACCCATTCACTCAGGTATTATTCTTAAGTCATTTGGGCATGAGAAATTGAGGCAATTTTGATCAAGATTTACTTAAATGTGATCACAAGCAAAATTTATTTAAATAACTTGAGAATAAGACTCCAGCGGTGTGTTCAAAAATTTTGAACTCAGTCCAAGGAATTTTCTCAAATGATAAACTTCTGTTTTATTGATTCTGACTGTGATATAACCAATTTTGAACTGAAAGGTAAATGAACTATGACAAATTGTAGTTATATGTTTACGTAAATTATTGTTATTAAACTTATGTTGATTATTTTTGAATAGTAATACTCATAAAGTGGTGAAAAATTTATTTTTATATGTAAAAACTTTATTGTAGTTGAGGTTACATCCATTATGTTTACTGCTTTCGAGTTGAAAAGTTTTATATGCTCATGTTGCTACTACTGATATTTGGTACTTGGTAATAACTATCCAGAAAATTTCAATTATGAAATTATTTGTATAAATTATTACAATATCTGATTTGAGCAATTATGTTAATGTCTTTCAGATTGATTGTCCATTATCGGCAGATTTATTATTAATATTGTTGTGTTTCTGAATATGTGCAATCTGATATTACTTTTGTAGTCGTTTTACTAATGATAAGAAATAAACAAATTTATGAAGGTTGAATAAAATCTGAGTATGCTTTTTACTTGCAGTAAAATTGAAATCTGCATATCGAACGGAAGAATATTTCTCAAAACTTATTTAGTTTTTACTCCATGTTATGCGCTTGTTACTAAAATTCAATTAGTTGATAACATCGCAACATGTCTATTATTGTTGAGTGCAATTTTATTTGCACACTACACAGTTTTTCCGAATTTTTTCATTTACTGGGTCACCAACAGAAATTTTTCTTTCCAACTATTTGAACTCCAGAGATGAGCGCATTGATCTAACATAAATTCAACTGGTAAGACTGAGATGTCTAAAACATTATATTATATTTTAGACATCTAAGGTAAGAACAAAAGAAATATGAGTGATATTATAGATTCAGTAGTGATATTGAATCAGTTTTGGTAACTTGAAGTTTTTAATTTGTTGCAATTATTGAATAGGTGTTTGTTGATTCATTCAAACTCTCCAAAAATACCTAATGCAAACAATCTGACTGAAAAATGATATGGTAGTGTTTATTATAAAGACTTGTTGTAAAATATGTTGCTGCGAATTTTTTCACTTAATTTGCGATTTTTCGTGAAATAAAGTTGTAAGTTCATCAGACAAAATATTATAAATTATAAGAAAGGGTTTAACGCGTAACATCGCCATGAATAACAATAAAGTGAAAGCAGAGAATAATATTAATCGATAGAAATCAACCAATATTAAACTCATATTGTTTTATACGACTTCCTTGCATTTTGTCTCGAACAAGTACGTAATTAGCCCCGAAGTATGACTTTAATATTGGTTCATTTCTATCGATTAATATTATTCTCTGCTTTCACTTTATTATAAATTATATTCCTAGGTTTCGTTTAAACTTGTCAGAATCTATTTCACTTTTACTAGTTGTATAAATTAGTTTTCTGGGTATGCTGTGACCTTACTGCACTTCAGGCATATCTCTTCTACACTATTATTATTTATGAAAAAAGTGTTGCTGAACCGAATATATTGAAAGTGGAAGATGCTGACTTGATCAGTTGAAAAATCCTGTTGTTTTATTTGGAAGTACTATGTGGAATCTCAAATGTCGACAACATACCCTATAGTGAATTTTGTAAGGTCGATTAACCAACTATTCTCTTCTGCGAGTACAATAACACATGATTATTTTGTTGAGAAACTCATTTAGACGCTAATCAAGTCTTCAGTTAACAAGTTATTTGGCTTAAAATGTTATGAAAACATGATGTGTTTCACAAAACTTGATTTGCGATGACATTACAATAATAATATGCATTAATTAATTTCATTATTCATGGAATGTCATTTCTGACAAAAACATAGACTTCAATTCGTTTGGTCGATAAAATTTTGTGAAAAGCATCATCAACGTCATTTCTGATGCAGTGTAGTTATATGATGAAATCATTTGTACTGATACCAAAAAATAGTGTATATGTTGTATTTGTCATTTAACACAGCAGGTTTTATACCTACTTATTGAATCAGCACTATGAAAAAAGTTATTTGAATTGTTTTTCACATGTTTGAGTTTTATTCATTACAGTGGACTACTGACCAGGATATTGCTAATGCAGTAAGAAATGTTGGAGTAAATGACTTCAATGAAGTGAAGTTCTTCGAACATCGTGCTAATGGGCAATCCAAAGGATTTTGTGTGATTTCTCTCGGTTCAGAAGCAAGCATGCGCATTTGTATGGATCAACTACCGAAAAAAGAAATCCATGGCCAAAATCCTGTTGTGACCCTTCCCACCAAAATGGCCCTGAGTAATTTTGAAAGTCAGTCTAAAACCCGACCAACGCCTGCCAATAACAATCCAAGATCCCAACATCCTAGTCATTCTAACAATAACCTTCCCCCAGGTCCCCATCAAAACTTCGGAGGTCGAATGCCAATGAATGCTCCCATGCGTGCTCCTATGAACCCAGGGGGCCCTAGAATGCAGGGGCCTCCTCCTGGATACAATGGTCCTCCTCAAGGTCAACCACCTCGTTTCCAGCCACAGCCGCAGTGGAATGGACCAAGGTTCAATGGCCCCCCTCATAATATGTCGCCTAATATGGGTCCTAATATGAGGCCTGGACAACCACCACCAGGTCAGGGACCCCCTAGACCACCAATGGTAAGTGTTCACTTATAGTTATGTAGAACAGCATCAATATACATGGTAGAGATTATCTGTTTGATCCGGATACCTCTCTGACGCTATCAAGTAGTTTTTGAATCAATTCGTACAGTCCGAATGCGCTGCGTAGAAATAGTGAATCGTGTCTATACGTCTGTGCCGAGTGAGTTGTCCATCGAGTTGGAGTCGTAGTCTTAGCATAACATCGTGATTCGAATCAACTTGATGTACTGGTTCTGCTTTTGAATGATTCTCATGAACTTCGACTCAATTCGTATCCTGCATATTCGCGATGCATTGCATGTAAATTAGGAATTTTTCAATACTATGTGGTAGAGTGAGGTCCCACTAGTGCGTTACGTTGCGCTGCGTCGTTTTACATACATAGCCCGTTAGTGTCTTAGTCTTAGAGGGAGGGTATTCTACTACTACGTGCGTTGACGCAACGTGAGTGTGGCCTCCAATTCGATGATCCGTTGCGATAACGCAACGGATCAGTGAGGGCCTCACTTTTTACATTACAGAGAGGTTTTTCAAAGAATTTTTCGAATGTCTTGACAACATTTTTGGTGATTTTGTATTGCATATCACGGAAATCTGGAGATTCATGTCTTCAGGTGATTTCGTACAGGATAAAGTTAATCTGAAACATTTACCTTTGTTGGAAGAAATTCAATGCTATTAAAAAATTTCACAAACCCTAATGCCACAAGCTTGATATGAAAGTATTAAGTGGCAATACAGGAATTTAGTTTAATGATTTGATTTACATATTAAAATATTTTTTTTCTCTGAATTATAACTTATTTTGATTTCACAATATTTGTAGAAAAGATTTATGAACTTCTGTCAGAGAATACATTTTTATTGTAGTTTCAAGGACCACCTCAAGGTCAAATGCCTCCGCGTGGCATGCCGCAACAGGGTCCACAACCAGGTCCAATGCGTCCTGATTGGAATCGACCACCTATGCAACAAGGATTTCCACCTCATCAGGGTCCTCCGCACATGCAAGGACCTAACATGGGGCCTCGAGGACCCCCTCCTATGGGTGGGCCCCCTGGAGCTCCTCCACAAGGTCCGCCTCAAGGTCCAGCTCCTCATGTCAATCCTGCATTCTTTCCACAGAATGGCCCACCGCCTCAGATGCCACATCCAGGTATGCAGAATGCTCCTGGGATGCCTCCTCAGGTTCCACCTCAAGGTCCACCGCATCATCCACCGATGGGTCCTACTAATGTACCACCTCACGGTCCTTCTCACTATGGCCCACCAACAAGTATGCCACAGCCACCATACGGGGGACCTCCTCCAGATCATCGCCCTGATATTCCAGCAATCAGCGAACAAGAATTTGAGGACATTATGTCCAGAAATAGAACGTCTCGTCATCAGCTATATCTAGAGCGGTATCAGATGCTGCAGCCGGTGATATGCTAGTGCCATCGAAACTTTGGTCACAGCAATTTCTTTGATCAAACAGTCTAAGGTAGCAAACGATGACCGTTGCAAAATTCTTATTAGCTCTTTGCAAGATACATTGAGAGGTGTTGAAGATAAAAGTTACAGTTCCGCCAGACGTGAAAGGTCTCGGTCAAGAGAAAGATCCCATAGAAGACCAAGGCGGGATAGGTCAACGTCAAGATATCGTGAGCGAAGTAGGGAAAGGGACCGTGATAGGGATCGTGAACGTGATAGGTATTATGCTGAAAGTTACAGAGAGCGAGACAGGGAACGAGATAGATCGAGAAGTCGCGGCGATAGGGACCGGGAGAGGGAATATAGAGAGAGAGATCCAGAAGAAGGGTGAGTTTTTTTACATCTTATTTTTCTAGGAGTTGTGTGCCGCATTCAGTAGAAGGACACATTATATCATATGCATAATCTCTTTATCTCTCTTGAATGAATGTCATAATACAACTGTCAATCTAGCAGTCCTAGTAACAATTACTTAGAAGGTGTTCTTTCTGCCGTATGCAGCAATTGCCTCGAAATTGGTAGTAAAATACTTGAGTACCTGAAATTGAAGATAACTGTTCTGGTTTTTATTCTCAGTCAAATTAATAAGTGGTAATATATGCTTTGAAACTCGTTAGGAAATGTTATACTGGGTTACAGCCACCAAATTGTTTTGTTAATGATGAATTGCTTTGAATATGAAATAATAAATTTTATGGCGAAATGTTCAAAATTGAAACCAAATCAGTAAGATCTTCATTTGTGAAAATGTGAACTTTATTACACAGACCATCACATTACCTGTATGTATTGTATAGTTCAGAAATGTAGAAGATCACGATTTGAAACTTACATTTGGTTAATTTTATGTCAAATGATTCGATTTGTTGATGAACATTTTGTTATAGTTTATTACATTATACAGAATTTCAAATGTTTTGAAACATTTTCAGCTGAAAATTCGTAATTAAAAAGCAAATTGTACCCTCCAAATGCTCTCTTTTCAAAGACAGAACTGTTCCTTGTTAGCCTTGGTGAAATTGGTAAAATTTCACCTCTAGTCCAATAATTTTTTCATTCTGCTTGTATAAAATTATTCTAATGTATGTTGAGAAACGTAACTTCAGCAACTGCCTACTGCTTTATGTTCACTTCATTCAATCTCTTAATCTAAATACTTCTTCAATTTCTTGCCTAATTTACTAGTTTTATTTTGAAATGTCTCAATTAATTCTAAGTTTTTATTAACCTATATTTGAATGTAAACTGTTGAGACAACAAAAACCATCACCATTATTTGTAACAACAGATTATTGTTGTTACAGTATGCACTATACATATTTTAATCAAATTTGCGCGGTATTAACAAATTCAAATTTATTTTAAAACATGTAGTATAACTCTAAAATCTGTATGTTTTAGCTGTTTGGTAATTATTAAAAATTTTCAGACAGAAATAATCCAAAATGACTGAATTTCAGTTTAATACAAGATCAGTGTTCTCTTTACTCATTAAGTTCCATCTATGCAGTAAATTTTACATAATTTTTCCCGCACATGAGTCTACATGAGTTTAACGCAGTTTTCTTCCCAATAAGTGAAATGTATTTTTACTCAGTTTAATGCTTGACAATATAAAATAGTTTAATTTATTGATGCAAGAGAGAAATAATTTTCTAACAATATTTATGTATTTTCCTTTGAAGGTTTTATGATGATGATGTGGGAAAATCAACATAACAATTCCGAAATTGTTTTTAAAATGCATTATAGTGTAATTAATTTCATTTCTATTTAATGAGCTGATTAATGTGAATCGCCTGATTGAAACAAAAGGAGATGGAATTATGAAAAAACTAATCACGAATTGATTCTGTTTCCTCAGGTTGATATTTAAATTAGGTATCATCCAAAATCTAGTTTTTACTGGACAAATGCGGTCTCAACAACTTTGGCATTAATTGACCAATCAATTTTGGTAAAATAAAGGTTGCGTTTTCATTTCAATCTGAATGTCTAATTGATTAATCACAGATGCATCAGAGTGTTTGTATTTCGATCATTGAGACGGCGTTAATTTGTATATTGATATTCAAATAATTTATTTCCAATTACTTATCGAGTCCACAGTAATCGAAAGCCTATTGCCTGATAACATGTCAGCCTCTAACTTTGAATGGTTTCGAAAAATAGAAAAAACGATGGAAGGTAAACTGGTTAAATGGTCTTAAAATAATATTAAATTTGAACAAACAAAATACATAAAACGTAAAACCTAAAAACCAACATAAATAAAATAATATTCAAGTAGTCTGTTCACAATAATTGGATCGATGAGCAAATCTGATTGAAGTAAAAATGCATCCAAACTATATATTATAAATACAGTCAAAACCGGTTATAATGACATTGAAGGGACTCTAAAATATGGATGCTATATCCGATAGTCATTATAAGCATTGGATTAAAACGTGCATTCAAAAAAAATTCGTCGTTTTGAACGTCAATATAAATAATACAAATATTGTATATTATAACCTATTTGACGACGAAATTTTCTGAACCCTCGTTATATCGATTTATAATTGAATCTTAATGAACATTTTTTGTCACCGAGATTGAGACCAGAATTTTGGGTATGGACTGTTTTCCAAATATGTAATTTGGTGAAGAATATTTATTAAAACAAACAATACACTTATGTTTCCCCAATATTCAAAGCTTTTCTCTTTTTTGCGACATCTTTTGACTTAAAAACCTGAGATCAAAATCAAATCGAGGAAATCTATGGGCTCTCGTAATGCGCACTAAACCAGATCATGTTTGTCTTACAACATCCTTTGATTTGCAGTCAAAAAGCATAGAGCACTTGTTCAATGTGCAATTGAGCATGATGTGGAGATGGAGTGGTAGCTACATCAACCTATCAGAATAAGGTTCAAAATAATAGTTTAATTAGTAGGAAAGTATGACGGTTAGTCCTTGTAGCCGATTAATTGCTTTATCTGATGTTTACGATTTTTATGCGTCGTTGTGAACGGTGTCGTTATAAACGGTTTTGACTGTAACTACTTAACTGATTCATACTGATATAGTACTCTTTCATACTGATATGGTACTCTTTTTTTCTCGTTATAAATACTCAATTCATAATATTGTGTGAAAAAATAATTATATAGCATAATGATTACATTAGGAAATAGGGGTAAAAATAATTACACAAATAACAAAATAAATATTCTCAATCAAGTTATGAAAGTACTTCAATAACAACCGATTTGGAATAGTGCTACTAGAATTAAGATGATTGGGTAGAGAAATCTATGCTTAATGTTAACGGACATCATGAACTCTCAGCATGTGAAATATGATTTTAAATAATTTACGTTGATCAATAGAATATGATATGTTTCAAGGCTTTAACATTAACATAAAGTATTATTTGCCAAGTTTGCTTAGAACTTGGTAATATCCTCAAATCATCTGTCAACTCAAATCAGTTCCAGTTCTTCTTTGTCTCATTTTATTCTTTGTGGCTTTCTGTTATGTGGTGAATTTGACTTGAAGCCCTCAAAACATATTTACAACCATGCTCGAAACTAAGTTTGTAAGCTCAATACCTAGGATAGCATCTTCAGTATCTAAAGACCCAGGATCAATTTTCAATCACAGAGTAAAACTAATATTATTATACTTACCTTCTCTTGAGTATGTGTAATGTTAAGTCATCTTAACAAGAATGATCATTTTCATTCAACTAATCTAGACAAATCTATTTATATCCTATTCTAACATAATGTGTGAAAGAATATTGAATATTGAATTCTATTC
Organism: Propylea japonica; assembly: GCA_013421045.1. Classification (NCBI taxonomy): domain Eukaryota; kingdom Metazoa; phylum Arthropoda; class Insecta; order Coleoptera; family Coccinellidae; genus Propylea; species Propylea japonica. Next base: position 34,135,619 of record CM024241.1, on the reverse strand, counting down.
TTATATTCCTCTCGCCTTATATTGAATGTCAAAAGATGGTTATGATCGGATATATTTAGATACTGATATACCAGTATGGAAATTCACCTTGAAAACATATGATAGTCAATGCATCAGAGTAAACGTTGCTGTCCAGCTGAACAGTGGTATAACTTCGAATGATATAAGTGCTACGTTTCTGAAGAAATGAATGATATTAACTGTGAATAATATTGTTGTCTTTACTCGAACTGAGTATAAACAAGTACCCCTGTCGAATTGAATATCAATGCGTCAGGCCCGTAATACTCGATTGGAGTACTGTAGGTTGCCTACCATACTGCTTGAATTAGGTTAATACCAACTATATAGAAAGACTCACAATATTCGCAGTTGATCATTAATTTCTTCACAATCGTACACATGAATCTTTCATACATACCACTGTTTAACTGGACAGCAGAGGGTCTCTCTGATGCATTGAATATCATACATTTCCGATGTGCATTTCCATACCTGTACATGAAAAGCTTTGGGGGAATTGTCTTACGAAAAAGGTGAATTTGGCTAGAATAAGAATATTTTGTCCTCTTTCTGGCTAGTGATTCATAGCTCAGATACATACTCCAAACCTTTATGATCAAAAAATGTGATTCTTTGGAAATATACTATTATATATTTTCATTAACGAATTTTTTGTATTGCATGTTTATAATGAATGAATGTGTCCAGGTGCTTTATTTATATGTAGTAAACAATAATCCTTATTATGGTTTATTTAAAGATAAAATTATCAGAGGTCGATCTAGTCTTTATGACTATCACCATAACTATCGCCTACAAATAGGAAAAGAGATATCCGAGATACTTAGCTTCTATTTTCAGTTATTTAGGGACGATCTTGATATTTCTTTTGTTTTCATTATTTTATATTTTCTATTCTTGCCAAAACCTCTGAATCCCTCAACTATTTTGGAAAACATTTGATAATAGTGATGTAAATATTCCTCCACTATGAAGAATTTCTAGCGAAATTACTGAAATTTTTTATAAGAATTGTTCGGTTCAATTTCTAATTTCAGGAAGATTTATTAATGCTATACTCCTATAAATGTGTGTGAATGTTTGATTGCAATTTATGTTCGGAACTATTATTCACAGGCGATTTTTATGGAAATGATTACTAATTTTAGTTTTTATATAATCGACCCACTGTTTGCAACACTTTCCTTCTAATTGCATTCTCAATCATACATACAAATATCCGAGATCGTTTTTGACAATTTTCAAATTTCCGCCGCCTTTAAATTGAATATGAATAATGCACTTTGAAGGTCTATTTGTACATATTGTATTTAACAATTATTTGTATAACTAAGTAGTTTGTATTTTCCTATTTCTTAGAGCAAGAGTTCCAAGAACAAGAAATAAATCTCCATCAGATGTTGTGGATGCAAGTGGTGAACCTGCTAGTAGTAAGTCGCGGTATTATGAAGAACGTTACAGAGAAAGAGAACGAGACACCGGAAGGAGCAGGGATTCAGAACGAGAGAGAGATAGAGATAGAAGAGATGAGCCACATCGTTCACGTCACTAAACTTGACCCTTGATTAATGGAAGTGAAATGATAATTTGATTTAAAAAATATATATTATTGTCCTAAATTTTAGAAGGTATAGATTTTACGTTTACTCTTGATGTTTGTGAATTTAAGTAAGTCAAAATAGTTAATTTCCTGGAAAACTGGAATGGAAGAAAGAAGATGGTTACAAATGGTTCAAGATTGTATGGTTTTTAGAAAATGAAAATATTATTCAGAACTTCGAATTGTTGTTTTACTGTAAGACCAATCTAAGTTGATTATTCCTTATCAAGGAAAAATAAAAATATTAAATTTGTTATTACCTTATCCACCATTTATCCCAGATATTTGTCTAAATGAGTAAGTTTTTTTTTATCAATTTTGAAGTACTACTCAGGAAAAAATGATTAGTAGATTCAATTTTGAATGAACAATCTCTCCTTCAGAATTATATACATTAATTTTAATGACTATTTTGAATATCATACCTGGATAAATTCCTGGTACTATGTTTATATAATTATTCTTATGACAAATAGCTTATTATATATTTTTCTAATTTTTCAACCAAAATGAATATCGAAAAAAATTAATTTAACAGAAGTAAATTTGTTCAACATACTTTATATAATCATGAAATAGGTGAAAATGGGTTATAATCTGAAAACGTTCTCTAACTTTGATTTGATTGTAATCATTTTCAATGCCTAGTAAATCTATTAATAACCAATGTAATTTCAGTATACTTGTAATAGAAATAATTTTTGTCAACTTATGACAGATTTATATTCTTGAAGTTAAAGAAAGCAACTCAATAAAATTTGCAGAAACTATTTTGATATTTTATAAGGTACTACATTTGAGATTTTTGTTTGAATACAAAATATAAAACAGTTTTTTCACAATGAAAATTGTAAGGTTTGTCTATTTGGATCACAGTATTCTAAGAATATTTAAGCACTTTTGTTGAACTGGAAGAATGTAACAAATCCAGGATATTACTGGTTAAACCAGTATTTATTATATCAGTATTATATTTTCTACTGATATTGTACTTCAATTCGTCACTATTTAAATCAAAGTAAGTATATCTATCAAAGTTCAGTAATTTCTGCATTTATTTTTTTATTTCATTTCTGTTAGTCTTATTTCTTGTGTATTTTCATTTCTCTTTTTTTGTGTTTGAATATTCAATGGATCAAATTTGGGTACACTTCCATTGTTCTGTAATTTCAGATGTTATTGAATGAATTCGATAGTGTCAATTTCAAATTGTGTTGTTCTTGTCTGCTTGGAAATATTTTTCATACACACAAATATTTATAATGTTCAATTATTTAATACAACTTTAACAACATTGAACATTCGAATAATTATAAAACAACTATTTTGTGAAATCGTCACGTTATTGTTATCAAATTTTGTCCCAAATATTTTATCTGGTTGTGGATATTCAGTGACCGTTTCATTTTGCGGTTTCAACTTCTCTTTTAAGTAACCATTTATGTTGCTCAAAGTCGAAGTGATTAAGAATCTTTTAAAGAAATTAGTTTAGTTTTTCAATTGAAAGTTGATATTTGTTCATTTTACATAACTACTGTTTCAACTCAATATTCTTAAGTTGATTCAATGATTGAAAGTTTGGTTATACTCCGTCCCAAAAATTCTCAACAGCCCTTTTCCAGAAGATTTTTTCATATTTTCAACTATTGTTAAATGGTGTGATAGGTGTTTTACATCACCTAAAGTAATGTTACTGGTTTGTTAAATTTTGTGGAACTAAGTGTTAAAAGTATCGAGTTGAATTTAAGTGATCACATTCCAATTTATTAAAAGAAGTATACATTCAAAATTAGTGACTTGATACTTTATATTGCAACTGTTAGTACAGATAGAGATAATACTTGATTAATAATTTTGACTTGATGATGCTCATTTGAGTAGCATACTGTTTAGTTATTTACAATTGAGGAATCTTTCAGTATCTGTTATGTTTCCCATAAATAACAATGAAGAGAAATTTTATCACCCTCTTTTTGATGTCGGATTTTATTGTATTTTGATAATGAGTTCAGTATTCTAGATGTTCTTAGAGAATTAGGAAATTTTAAAACCGTACTTGTACAAACATAAAAGACTGAATCCAGTGATAGTTTTGGCTGTGTTTTGACATGAATATTTCGTTCAGTATTTTCACTTTGTATATTAACATTTATACAAATATATTTTACATAAATTATATTTAAATTTTCATTTAACAAATGGAAGTTTAGGGAATTCAAATGCAAAGGTTCATACAAAAAATATTTATTCATTTGGTGTACAGACGGTACAAATATTATTGTCCAGTTTTAAACATATTGCATGGAAAGCATGGCCACATTCTAATTGTAGTACCTTTTTTAAAACAGGATGTTGTAATTTGCCTTTACATTGACTGCAGGTAAGTTCTTTCTTAATAACGGTATTTTCAGTATTGCAAGTTTTATCAACTTTACCCTCAAGGAACCCACTCAAACAATCTCTGAACTGCAATAAATAACAATTTTTATGAGAGATCATTTATTTTCAAGGTACATCAAATAGAAGCAGTGCTTGAACTTCCTCAGGTAACTCTCTGTTATATTGAAATGTAATTATTAATGCTCTATTAATAATAAAGTATTTCGAAAGTTTACTAGTATTGAGTTTTTTTTTATTTTCCCAAGATATATACCCAGAAATTTGAACGAATTATCAGCTGCTGTGATCACGTTAATTTTAAATCTTTATATTAGTTTTTATCAGAATTGTGCTCTTGGTTAGCCTTCAGTTAGGGCGAAAACCTTTGTGCTTGATATCTAGATTTTTTTTGAAAAAGAATTTTTTGCACAGAACACAAGATAGAATAAGTTATTCCTCAGAGGAAGAAGCAAACTGTTTACTTTTTCCTCTGAGAGTTATTCAATTTGTGAAATATCATTTGGTAAAAAAACTAAAGGACTTTTTATGAAAATTAATTAACATAACAATTGTTTTTCAACGTTTTCTTACCTCTGATTGTGTATTGACATCACTCAGAAAATTTATAGCCATTTCAACAGATTTTTTTGCAGTCTGTTCTCTACTATTGATTTCTGAAAATATACATGTTAAATAGAATTTTCCAGATAATGAGTTTTTTTTCGGAATATATTGTTGAAAATCTGAAAATATTCTCAAGACGTTGTCTGAACCAACAAATGGAATGAGTGCAAGTCCTAAATTGTCCCACTCTGGAATAAGTTTAGAGTGTTTTTCCGAAAAAGGTGTTCCACAATTCAAACACTTTCCTTTTTTCAGCTCAATGAATAATTTAACCAAGTCGTGGCAAAAATTGTATGTTATATGTTCCTGGAATCTGTGTAAAATACTGATGTACCCAAACTGTAGAATAACTGGTAGATTATTCTTCAAACATTGTTCATTTGTAATTTTGTTCAGTCGATGAAACCACATATAAGGCTTTTTTAAGAATAAATTATCATCTTCACAATGTTTAACTAAGGCTTTTCCAATTTTGTCATACTTTGGTAGTCCTTTCTTCGAACTGGGCAGTGGGTATATGCATGTAGGGTTAGAACAGGACTCAATATCTATACCTGCCTCCACATTGAGGAAACATTCTTTTAGGAAATCAACGGTTTCTTGTTTGAGCAGCGGCACATTCTTGTGTCCCTTCATGAGATCAAAATGATGAATGTATTCTTTATGACACCAATACATTTTTATGTCATCTAGTTTAGCTTGTTTGTACTGAATGAAATCAAGAAAAAGTTTTGCCATTTCATCTTCATTTAAGCTTAATAACATTTCCGAAAATTGGGGCATATATATTATATTACACGTATTAAATAAATCATATTTCTTGCACATAAGTTCTAATTCGTCACTCAGTTGTTCTTTGGTTTGTTCGATTATAGGTTCTTCATACATCAAGTCTTTTATTTTTGGATCATCTTCTTGTAAGTATTGCTTCAGTCTTTCTTTTTCACATTCCCTAAATTTATTCAACATAGCAGTAAATTGTTGCGTTAACTCCTGGTCAACATCTGATAACTTAGATTCCAAATTTGTTATCAATTTGACATTTGGAGAATGTTTCAACCATTCTAAAGTATAATCTTGGTATCTTAAGAGGAATTGAATTCCTTCATTGAATTCTTTCTTGAAATATATTTCGTTTATTAACTCTTCAAACTTGTAGAAATTGAGTATTAAAAATTTTCCTGAGGAAAATTGTAAGAATATTTTCTGTCCTATCAATTTTATGTCCATTGATTGATCACTAAAATAGTGGAAGATTATGCATTTTTCTTCTGGATCTATAATGTGAATATTGTTAGGATTTGTGATGCATAAAAATTTTTCACCAAAAGGATGTACTTTTCCAAAATTAACTTTCTCCTTATTAGGGATATTCATCTTATCTACTTTCAAACCAACATGAGAGTCTTCTCCAAATATCAATATTTCGCCAATCATAGGATTAACACCTTTATACTTTTGGGTTGCAAAAACATCTCCACCAACATTTGCCTGCCATAATCTCAAACCTGGTCGGCTGCAATATAGAGTAACACCCTTTGTATTACAGACAAAACATGCACCAAAACCTCGCGGTGTTTCCTGAGTGCCAACTTGTTTGTATCGTTCAAGCTCAGTATTACATATGAACGTTTTGTTGTCCGTTGTCACTAACAACAGTGGAGAGGAAATGTCTATCTGCGATATACTTGAATGTAAATCCATAAGTGATACGTAGGGTGTATGGAGCAATGAAAATATCTGAAATAGTAATTCTCCATAATTTCACATGGTAGGATTATGTAAAATTGTATGAGTTAACCCTAATGATTAAAAATTTGTCTATTATACGTAAGGCTTCATATGGTACCTACTTGAATTTTACCTTAGGATGTTATCAATTGAAAATGAGTGATTTTTCTTTCTTACCAATTTACTTTTGATGGATAGGACTGCAATTGTCCCTTCACTATTACCTATATAAGCTTTATCATTTCCTTCCCATTTTACCGCTGTGAGTTTTTTACCCGTTTGCTGATTGAATACATGAGTATTATATGGTTTTTCAGAGAAGCATTTCTCGAATATAACTATTACTCCAGTTATGTCTACAATTAAGATATGTTCTTCATTTGGTGAAATAGAGAGCAGGACAATAGGTTGAACAAACTGAAAATTAAATTGTTTGTATAAAAGAGTTTTCAACTATAGGACTAATGGAGGATATACCTACACTATTTTGCAATACTTTAATACATTTGGTTATATTTTCTAAATGATATACATATAAGCTTCCAATATTTGCTCCAAATACCAAATAATGTTTGCTGGCATCGTAAGAAGTGAACTGAAACATACATAGAATACAGAATAATTAATAAATAATGAACAATGTTCAAATGGTTATAGCACTATTCGAAATAGAAAATCAACTGCGTTGCAAGTGAAATTTTTGAGTACCTATACAAAAAGTAACAAAAAAGATAAATCAGTATTACCTTGATCTGTTGTATTTTGAAGGTTTTCTCCAATAACTGTTTGAATGTATGGCCATATTCAACTATGAAATATTTACTTTGTATTGCTTTTTCACCTGGTAAAGTCATTTTAACTGTTTTTCTAAATAGAACAAATATGAAGGCACATAAATGGTATAAAATTATTAAGGTTATATTTTTGTTTACCTTAATCAAAGCATAGAATTCAATATCTATTTTTCTTTTATCTCATATGAAAGAAGTTGTTTACTTCTTCTTCTGAGGATGAAATTATTCTCGGTCATTTCGGCAAAATGAGTGCGCTCTTTTTAACTTATGATTACTTAATTAATAATTACACATATAAAACATATTTAGGACATTGAATTTTGTTTTTTATTTCTAATTGAGTTTTGAGGCCAATAAAATATGAATTTTGGGTTGTAATACCAATGGTACTGCATAATAACATAAATAATTAATTATTTAAGGCCTCAGAATTAATGGGGAAATGATATATTATCAAATCAATATACAAAATTGTTCACTTGGAGAATCATACATTTTTTTTAGTATCACTATTGTCTAAGCGATGGACCTTATGGATTTTTTGTTTCGATTTGTAGTTGGCTAACATCATTCATTAAATGTTCTGGCAATTTCTGTAGCTCAATCTGGAATAAAAAAAATTATTCATATTTAATAAATTTAAATTTTCATGATGAACTTCTCACCATGGTAGCTTTCAACGCTACTCCTTCTGGCAGGTTTCTTTCAATATATTCCAGTAAAGTAGAAGCAGTAGATTCAGTTAAATGTTTGTAGCTGATGAAACTATAATAAGTTCTGAACTCATACTGTACTCTATGTTTTTTATAAATATGTACTGATTTTAGAACTGTGTATCTTGTATGTGTGGGTTTACGTAATTGCCATCTGCAAATGATTATTCATAAGAAACAGGAAATTACATGCTTAATTATCTTACGTTTGCGATTGTATATTCAAATGGTTTCCTGCAGTTTTGGCAAATTTTACAAAACTATTTAGTACAGCAGGGTCGTTTCCACGAAGTTCGACTTCAACTGTCTTGAACAATTTATCCAATTCTTGAGGAGTTTCGTCCAATTTAACTGCTTCAGCGGCACTACTGAAAGGATAGAAGCTACCAGGACATTTGACGGCAGATCTTACTAAAAAATTTCTATATAATCCCAACATTTTGAAAGATTTCCCCCGATATATCGCTTTTAAATTTAGTAATATTTTGAACTTTCAGTTGTTAGGTTATTTTTCCATATCATAGATCCCTAAACATTGCCATAGATAAGCATAACAATGCCGATGTAGTCTTTTTTTAAAAATTGAAAAACAAAATTGAGATTTGTAATATTATTATACTACTATGCATATTATAAATTCAATCGAAAATTTCAATATCATGCAGGTTTTAAGAAACAAAGAAAAATTTATAAAAAGACAAGTTTCTGGTCTGATATCAATTAGTTTTTTCTATGGTTGATAACTGCATAACCTCTGATTTCATATCAATATAAACATTAAAAACAATCCTAATTTAAGAATAAAGTAAAGTAATTAAGTAAAAATTGTATATAATTGCCCATTTAGTGGGAATCACAAAATGGAAGTGAAACCATGTGTATTAGTCTTAAGTAATACAAACATAAAGCCTCAATCCCTTATAAAATTGATATCAAAGTCAACTTGCATTGACGATAGTTTTGCGGAAGGTGTGAAATGTAACTGGACGATAGATTCCAAGTATTACACTGCAGAAGTTTGTTTAGTTGGAATAGAGGTCGACTTCAAAAGAACAGAGGAGTTTAATGATAGTGTGGAAGCTGTAATTATGCATATGGATACGAATAAGAGTACCGGTCTTAAAGATTTGGACTTCTGGGAAAAAATTATACAGGACTGTGATCCAGAAGTTAAAATTGTAGTAGCAAACTATTGTGATGAATCTACTAAAGTGACACGGACAGAAGCAGTCGAATGGTGTCTGAAAAAAAAATTTGAATTCATAGAACTGTACCCTCCAAATGCAAATGAGGAAAATACAGCCTCTGATTTTGAAGAAAAAGTTGGAGTTGATAGAATAATAGAGGCTTTGTATTCACATACTTGGTCAAATTTAACAATGAAATCCCAAAATAAGAAACGTCCCATGAATAAATTGGATAATTGTTCAAATAAGAGGAGTGAGGAAAAAATAGATGACAATATTTCAGACGATAGCTTGGATGATTTCACTGAATTGTTCTCTCAGTTACATACAATGAGAGAGAGTCTAAATTCATTACCTTCTACCCAAAGAAAACAATGTGCAGAGCAAATGGTAACTGCATTTTGGAAAGCAATAGGAGGCGATGAAGAAGAATTACTTGATTCATAACGTTATGTTAGTCACATAAAATTTTGATCAGTATTACTGTGAGATAGATATATACATAATATATAATCATATATGAAATTTTATATCAATTATTCAGATAGTTGGAAGTACATTTGATTACCAAGCATAAAAATATTAGAATTTAAAAAACTTCCCAAGAATGAATTATTTCTCAGAAAATCTAATTATAACCTGATATCATTGAAAGAAAGTCATATGAAGTTGGATAGACGTCTGAATAAACCTTGCATTTTCACTGAAATTAGGACTTCAAACTTGGTGATAGAGTTCATTTGTTTGGTAAATAAAGGGTGTTGATAAATCAACTATTAATTCAGAGATCACTTTTTCTTTCCTATAAGCAGAACTCGTTATTTTGATTCTGTCAACCTTCAACCAACGAATTTTTCAATCTATATTTAATTAAATTACACATTTTCTGAAAAATAAAATGAATTATTCAATAACGATTCAACCTCATTTTACGTTACATCCCTTTGGATTTGAAGTAAAATGATTATTCAACAATACAGCTATCCTTTGTCACAAGAATACTATAAAACTATAATACTTATTTGTGCACTATTAAGTATAGTGAGTTTTGTTCAGTAGGTAGAAGTATTCTGGCAATACAATGACTTTCAATTTTGCATTCTTTCCCTTACCCATACTTTCAATCTTGATAGAGACCACCATATGCCCAAAACTTAGAAATTTTAAATATTTACGGATTGTGATATAAGTCAAACTGAATAAAAACTTTAATTCAACAATAAAGTGTCAGGTAATATGAAGAAAAAAGCACATAATCATTCTTCAAAACAGTTTTTAAATTCAATTTGAGAAGAAATAAAACAATATAATAGGAAAGTAGAACATGTTCACACTTCTAGTAAAGTTGTGATGAAAAACCACAACAAATGAGTATTTTAACAGTCTTGAAAATAAGCCAAGTTTTTACTTAAGATAAGTGCAAATGGCCCATAGAAATTTATGGCAAATATTGTTGGACTTTAAGAATCTTCTGAATATCTCCAAATGTTATTGTTCGTCCACATATTACTTGAGAATGGGTTGTAACTATCTGTAGTTACTGGATTTTCATTAATTCCCTAGAAAATAAAAAGGTTGTATTAACACAACCAAATTCAGCAAAACAGAGATCAGAGATTTAACACTTCATTCAAAAGTGTCCCTGCTTGATGAAATGTCATAATTTTTGTGACCTTGTCTTCTTGAAATCTATTCTATAAATTGGGAGATTTATAGTTATTTAATCAACCAGGTTATTAAAGACAGCGACTAATGGTCAAGATAGTTTAACGCGTGAGCGGAGCGAACTCGTTAACAGTTCGAGACCATTAGTCGCTCAATTAATAACCAAGTTGATTACAAGATTTTTCCGACGATCTCAACGTGAACTGTGTACGAATTCTTGATTGAAATACATTCTTATTTTGCACAAGACTTACATTTGATATAATAAAATATCTATGTTCCAGTAAAGTTTTGACATTTCTCGTAGTGTTTCTGAATTTTTTGTGAACAGTTGTCATGAGGATTGCACATTGAAATAGCAGAAATGGAGCATTAAAATGGGTCATTAATGATCAATTTCGTACACATTAAAATCACCTTTTATTTTGAGATCGACGGAAAAAAGTATTTTCGTTCAACTCCAGAGTAAGATGTCTAAAATAGACATCCTGCTCCAGAGTTATCAACTAAAAATTGATAACAGGAGTTATCTGCATATTTAAAAAGTCTGTTGCCCTATACTGAGATGTTTGAAAGTGCTGGTGAGATTATATAGAAAAAACTATAAGATCTGTCTGGCGATTAAATCAACTGAGATTCAAAAACGATGGCGCAAACTTAAGTTCATTGTCGCTACATTTCGTATACCGGGGTGATGTTGGCTCCCGGCCAACCAGCTCCAAGCGCGCCTATTCCACCACGGTCGACGAGGTCGCCCGGCGTCAGCTGATTTGTTTAACAGTTAATTCTGAGGAATGCTACATCGGAAGCGATCAAATTCATACCACAAGCAAAGAATTAAACAATTCAAATATATTTAAACTTCCTTTTATTCAATTTCTATCACATTAGGGGAAGAATCGGTATCTACTCGTACGAAACAATTTATTGAAGTTTCATTAGTTTGAGATATCCGGCCAAGAATTCTGATGAATGGAATGGAGTGGGATTCATTTAACGTACTTTGGAGTGAATTTTCAATCATTACTCCCCCAGCTCCAAGGATCGAACTTGGGGTTTTCAAGTTTTACGGTTAGCACGATCGAATAATATTTTTTTTTGTATTTCGAATGTCCGGCCAAAAAGTCTAGTAGATAATGTCGTTAGGCCATTATATAAGCTATTACGAAAAAAAGTTTTGTTCATTTCTGAGAACCACACACCCCCAGCTCCAAGGATAAAAGCCGACCCTCTCCGCCTCGGACTCGATATGACAAGATTTCCTTTTTTTGTGCTTGTTTCGGTAACCCGGCCAAGAATTCCGTTGGATGGTTTTCATCGTGTATAATATGAGTTATATTGAGAAAAAATTTCGTTGAATTCTGAGAACACTGCAACCCTAGACGCGAGGATCGTTCTCAACATTGTTTAGTTTCGCTGTTGACTCGATGGCAAAAATTCATTTTTTCTTTTGTTTGGGATGTCCGGCCAAAAATTCTGAAAAGTGGATTCGATAGAGCATTAAACAAATTACGTCTGACGTAATTTTCATTCGATTCCTCCCACCACACACCCCCAGCTCCAAGGATTGAACTTGGGGTTTTCAAGTTTTACTGTTAACACGATCGAATAATATTTTTTTTTGTATTTCGAATGTCCGGCCAAAAAGTCTAGTAGATGATATCGTTAGGACATTATATGAGCTATCACGAAAAAAAGTTTTCTTCGTTTCTGAGAACCCCATACCCCCAGATCCAAGGATAAAAGCCGACGCTCTCTCGTCTCGGACTCGATATGACAAGATTTCCTTTTTTTGTGCTTGTTTCGGTAACCCGGCCAAGAATTCCGTTGGATGGTTTTCATCGTGTATAATATGAGTTATATTGAGAAAAAATTTCGTTGAATTCTGAGAACACTGCAACCCTAGACGTGAGGATCGTTTTCAACATTGTTTAGTTTCGCTGTTGACTCGATGGCAAAAATCCATTTTTTCTTTTGTTTGGGATGTCCGGCCAAAAATTCTGAAAAGTGGATTCGATAGAGCATTAAACAAATTACGTCTGACGTAATTTTCATTCGATTCCTCCCACCACACACCCCCAGCTCCAAGGATCGAACTTGGGGTTTTCAAGTTTTACTGTTAACACGATCGAATAATATTTTTTTTGTATTTCGAATGTCCGGCCAAATAGTCTAGTAGATGATATCGTTAGGACCTTATATGAGCTATCACGAAAAAAAGTTTGTTCGTTTCTGAGAACCCCATACCCCCAGCTCCAAGGATAAAAGCCGGATGGTTTTCATCGTGTATGATATGAGTTATATTGGAGAAAAAATTCGTTAGATTCTGAGAACCCTGCAACCCTAGATGTGAAGATCGTTTCAACACTCTTTAGTTTCGCTGCTGACTCGATGGCAAAAATCAATTTTTTTTTCTATTTGGGATGTCCGGCCAAAAATTCTGAAAACTGGATTCGATAGACCATTATACAAATTACGTTTGACATAATTTTCATTCGATTTCTTGCACCATACACCCCCAGCTCCAAGGAGTTAACCTGGGGTTTTCAAGTTTTACTGTTGAATTCGAAAACACAGTGCACCTTCAGCTCCCAAGGTGCAATTCGCCCTAGCAAGTGAGGTATCTTCGTTTTGCCCCTGTTTTGCTCTTTTTAAAACTGAAATCAGTTCATTCTACTCATTTAGGGTTTGAAAGATTTGAAAAAAATGTATGTTTATAAAGAATTCATACTTAATTCATAATACAGTTCACGGAAAAATCAGGCAATAAAGAGATTACCAATAGTTCTCTATTCATTATGATCCTTACCTTTCAGTCCTTTCACACATAATGTATTTTTATATCTGAAAAAGCCAGGTGATTCTTTAATCTTCATGACCACTAGTTAACAAAAATGAAAAAAAACAATAAACAATAATTAAATATTGAGTGTTTCCTGAGCTTTCAACATTGTTTGCCATTAATATTTAGTGGACAGAAAAAGGCTTGGTGAAAACATATTTGGGGAATTCCTAGGTTTCATTCTAAAAGGTTCAATAACGGGGATCTGTTTATGCCTATCCGGTCTTTGAGTACCATCTGTTTTTATTGTACCTGTTTATCTCTAAAGCTTCCAAAAGGTTTTGTTTATTGCACTTCTTTTCTACATGAAGTACTTCGAAATCATTGTTGAAATCATGTCCGGTTTCTATTAGATGATTTGCATAATGTTGAGTGCTGTTTATGGTTGGTACAGGAATTCTGGTGTTCTTTTATTCTTCTTTCAAACGCTCTTCCGGTTTGGCCGATGAATACTTTCAAGAATTAACCGCCAATCAACTTATAAACTGCAGATTTCTTATTTTTGTTCATTTCTTCTTTATTATTTTTTATTGATGAACTTAAGGAATTTTTCGTTCTATATGATATGTTTAAATTTAGGTTTTTCATCAAACATCCAGCCATCTACTCTCATTTTAGTCCTATACATGTTGAGAAAACTTAATTTGAAGCATGATATAGATAGGGTGAGACAAAAGAAATTATGTTCGAAATCCTTCAAAATATGTGTTCGCCAAATCAACGGAATAGTGAGCAAAATAGATCAGAACGATAGCTTTCGATTGATCCTTGGAGCTGGGGGTGTGTGGTGGGAGGAATCGAATGAAAATTACGTCAGACGTAATTTGTATAATGCTCTATCGAATCCACTTTTCAGAATTTTTGGCCGGACATTCCAAACAGAAGAAAAAATGGATTTTTGCCATCGAGTCAACAGCGAAACTAAACAATGTTGAGAACGATCCTCACGTCTAGGGTTGCAGTGTTCTCAGAATTCAACGAAATTTTTTCTCAATATAACTCATATTATACACGATGAAAATCATCCAACGGAATTCTTGGCCGGGTTACCGAAACAAGCACAAAAAAAGGAAATCTTGTCATATCGAGTCCGAGACGAGAGAGCGTCGGCTTTTATCCTTGGAGCTGGGGGTATGGGGTTCTCAGAAACGAACAGAACTTTTTTTCGTGATAGCTCATATAATGTCCTAACGATATCATCTACTAGACTTTTTGCCGGACATTCGAAATACAGAAAAAATATTATTCGATCGTGTTAACAGTAAAATTTTAAAACGACAAGTTCGATCCTTGGAGCTGGGGGTGTGTGGTGGGAGGAATCGAATGAAAATTACGTCAGACGTAATTTGTATAATGCTCTATCGAATCCACTTTTCAGAATTTTTGGCCGGACATCCCAAACAGAAGAAAAAATGGATTTTTGCCATCGAGCCAACAGCGAAACTAAACAGTGTTGAAACGATCCTCACATCTAGGGTTGCAGGGTTCTCAGAATCTAATGAAATTTTTCTCCAATATAACTCATATCATACACGATGAAAACCATTCAACGGAATTCTTGGCCGGTTAACCGAAACAAGCACAAAAAAAGGAAATCTTGTCATATCGAGTCCGAGACGAGGGAGCGTCGGCTTTTATCCTTGGAGCTGGGGGTATGGGGTTCTCAGAAACGAACAAAACTTTTTTTCGTGATAGCTCATATAATGTCCTAACGATATCATCTACTAGACTTTTTGGCCGGACATTCGAAATACAAAAAAAATATTATTCGATCGTGTTAACAGTAAAACTTGAAAACCCCAAGTTCGATCCTTGGAGCTGGGGGTGTGTGGTGGGAGGAATCGAATGAAAATTACGTCAGACGTAATTTGTATAATGCTCTATCGAATCCACTATTCAGAATTTTCGGCCGGACATCCCAAACAGAAGAAAAAATGGATTTTTGCCATCGAGTCAACAGCGAAACTAAACAGTGTTGAAACGATCCTCACATCTAGGGTTGCAGGGTTCTCAGAATCTAATGAAATTTTTCTCCAATATAACTCATATCATACACGATGAGAACCATTCAACGGAATTCTTGGCCGGTTAACCGAAACAAGCACAAAAAAAGGAAATCTTGTCATATCGAGTCCGAGACGAGAGAGCGTCGGCTCTTATCCTTGGAGCTGGGGGTATGGGGTTCTCAGAAACGAACAAAACTTTTTTTCGTGATAGCTCATATAATGTCCTAACGATATCATCTACTAGACTTTTTGGCCGGACATTCGAAATACAAAAAAATTATTATTCGATCGTGTTAACAGTAAAACTTGAAAACCCCAAGTTCGATCCTTGAAGCTGGGGGTGTGTGGTGGGAGGAATCGAATGAAAATTACGTCAGACGTAATTTTTATAATGCTCTATCGAATCCACTTTTCAGAATTTTTGGCCGGACATCCCAAACAGAAGAAAAAATGGATTTTTGCCATCGAGTCAACAGCGAAACTAAACAGTGTTGAAACGATCCTCACATCTAGGGTTGCAGGGTTCTCAGAATCTAATGAAATTTTTCTCCAATATAACTCATATCATACACGATGAGAACCATTCAACGGAATTCTTGGCCGGTTAACCGAAACAAGCACAAAAAAAGGAAATCTTGTCATATCGAGTCCGAGACGAGAGAGCGTCGGCTTTTATCCTTGGAGCTGGGGGTATGGGGTTCTCAGAAACGAACAAAACTTTTTTTCGTGATAGCTCATATAATGTCCTAACGATATCATCTACTAGACTTTTTGGCCGGACATTCGAAATACAAAAAAAATATTATTCGATCGTGTTAACAGTAAAACTTGAAAACCCCAAGTTCAATCCTTGGAGCTGGGGGTGTGTGGTGCAAAGAATCGATTGAAAATTATGTCAGGCGTAATTTGTATAAAGATCTATGGAATCCATTTTTCAAAATTTTTGGCCGGACATCCCAAATAGAAGAAAAAATGGATTTTTGCCATCGAGTCAACAGCGAAACTAAACAATGTTGAGAACGATCCTCACGTCTAGGGTTGCAGTGTTCTCAGAATTCAACGAAAATTTTTCTCAATTTAACTCATATTATACACGATGAAAATCATCCAACGGAATTCTTGGCCGGGTTGCCGAAACAAGCACAAAAAAGGGAAATCTTGTCATATCGAGTCCGAGACGGAGAGTGTCGGCTTTTATCCTTGGAGCTGGGGGTGTGGGGTTCTCAAAATGAACAAAACTTTTTTTCGTAATAGCTTATATAATGACCTTACGACATCATCTACTAGACTTTTTGGCCGGACATTCGAAATACAAGAAAAAGATATTATTCGATCGTGCTAACCGTAAAACTTGAAAACCCCAAGTTCGATCCTTGGAGCTGGGGGAGTAATGATTGAAAATTCACTCCAAAGTACGTTAAATGAATTCCACTCCATTCCATTCATCAGAATTCTTGGCCGGATATCTCAAACTAATGAAACTTCAATAAATTGTTTCGTACGAGTAGATACCGATTCTTCCCCTAATGTGATAGAAATTGAATAAAAGGAAGTTTAAATATATTTGAATTGTTTAATTCTTTGCTTGCGGTATGAATTTGATCGCTTCCGATGTAGCATTCCTCAGAATTAACCGTTAAACAAATCAGCTGACGCCGGGCGACCTAATCGACAGTGGTGGAATAGGCGCGCTTGGAGCTGGTTGGCCGGGAGCCAACATCACCCCGTTATTTCGTATGTAACTCACGTCGTTTTTATGTCAAATTGTTTTAAGGTTAAATCGGAGGCAATCGGAGCAAAACACTAGAAGAATAATTCAAATTTGACTGTCTGATTATTTTGCACTGTGAAACAGTACTCTCAAACATCTCAACCTATACTGATAGATTTTATCTCTCCGATCCACTCCAAAACTTCAGAATAGAGCACAAAGAAAATATATAAAATTAATATTAATATTTCAAGAAAACGTAAGAGTTCTTTTCATGATGACAAAATATATTCATTGTTTTGATATATTATATGAATTGGGATAGTTCAGCTAATGCATGATGAAATATTACATTTTCTAAGTAAAATTAAAAAAAAAAACTTACCCCATTATTTTGATGGATATTCTGAAAACCAGGTGGTGTCCTTCTAACAGGTATATTGAATGGCGTCCATTGTTGCCACAATGTGGAGGAGTTTGATAAATAATCGTTTGGTCTGTTTTGTACTGAAGATGGTGTAGATAATGGAGTAGAATGACTTGCTGTGGAGAGTCCTCCTAATAAATTTGATCCATTGGTGTTGTTCCAATATGTATTCGAGTTCAATAGATGATTACGCGTCCATGAATTCAGACTATAATCTGCAAGGCAATTTTTTTTAATTAAAGAATAAATTATAAGTTTACATACAAGATTGGATAGAAACAGTTGTAATAATGAATTTAAATTACTCTCTACCATGAAAATTACTCTCAAGATATTAAACTTTGAATGATCGTTTTCTGAATATGATTAAAGCGTAAAAACATCCGACTTCTGGTCAGGGCTTTCTTCAATTTTTTTCCGATTTTCATCTTTTTCCGCTATATAATTTGTGAAACTTCAAAAATTCTTGGATTTTGGGAATTTTCACTCTCATACTGGCTTAAAATTTAGGATAACAAATTTGCCGCTTTTTCGTTATGAATTAAGATGTTTTTTAATATGCGGTTTCCAGCTATTCAATTTTCCTGAATATTTTAAAAGCAATGGATTCATTAGAAGTTCGTGAATTTTATGCAATTTGATATTCACTATGAGGTTTGGTTTAATTTCAAGGTTTCGGTCAACATAAGGCGTTTTCGGAAACCTACTCAGGGTTATTAACTCGATCCATTGGGTCACGTGACGGATCTACTCGGATCACTGACCCGCGTTCTAAGTTTAGGACTTGAAGTGTCAGACCTATCAGTAACATAACCAAATAATCCGACTTTTCTTTTTGACGCTGCATCACTTCCAAACTGATGCGAAATCAGTAACGCAGCGTTCCTATTGGTCGATTCGGTCGAAGTGAAGTGATTTCTTAAGTTAATCAGTCAAATAGAAGAGTCCCATTTAATGAATTTATTATTTTAGTCCCAGTATATTTACGGATTGTTTCTAGCTTTGCTTGCATTGATTGACTTTTGTAAAATCTTTCTTATAATTTCTAGTGTGCCCTTCCATGTTTAATGTTATTTTTGAGTACCTTTGTTGAAGAAGTAAAGATTTGGTTTTTTCAGTTCCAGTTTATTTTCGGATTGTCTCTAGCTTAGCTTGCAGTTATTGGCTTTTGTGAAATCTGTCTAATGATTTTTGTTGTGCCCTCCCATGTTTAATGTTATCTTTGAGTTACTCTGTTAAAGGAGTGAAGAAGGCTGTAGCTTAAGCGCAGAAAGATCTGTATACAAAGTTATGAAGAAGTTGTTTTACATTATTTTCTTGGCTCATAGCCACATATTTTACATCGAGTCAAATTTTCTTCTCTTTCCATAATTTTTGGGAATAGAATATATGAAATTACTAAGAAAAGAGTAGAAGACTTATTCCCGCCTTTTTCAAATACAAAATTAAACTGCAGTGCGCATGCAGTGACTGTACGACCCTGCTCACGTGTAGGGTTACAATAAATCAACCTGAGTCAGTGATCGAGTTAATAACACCGTACTTTCCGAACACGGGTTGGATAAACGAACGTCAAGGTTAGGGATCGGGTTAACCCGAGTAAGTATCCGAAAACGCCTTAACATAATCGACACTCCGAGAGCGTAGTAAAACTGAGGAAGAGAACCGACATCCCCCCTCTTGCTTCGTCAAACCGTCAAAATATATTTGATTTGATTGGCACGCCGATGCAGTCCACAATTGATTGCGCCTTGGCGCTTCTGGATTCAAATCTCAATAAATGCGATTGGCCGTACAAGGTCGTTTAATTCAGAGTAGAAATTGGAAGTTATCCCAATACTCCATAGGTGTCGCTATCTCTGTTTACTGTAACCTATGCGTGTATGTGTGTGATGAGGATTCTACTTGTATGAAATAACAATTAGTTTTGCTTCATAAACAATAATAAATGATTTATCCTGAAGATTTGTATATTCTTAAGCGGCCTACAGACGATCAACTTAGTTGAAGACTATGTTGTCAACTAGGTTGTAAACCAAATGAAAGTGAAAATAGCGGTTGTCAACCAAGTTGAAAACATCATTTCACCGGTGGTTTCCGTCGAGTGAACTAGTCGGCTGATTAGGAGTAATTATCGAAACATGGAGAGAGATCTTTCGTTATATGTTATTATAAGAGACACCGCAGACTGCAGACTTTTTATCGGCCGATAGTATAGTTAGGTTGGGCTGAAAGTGCGCACACCGAGCAAACTTGTTAAGTTGGCTCGGTATGCGCATTTTCAGCCCAACCTGACTAAACTATCGGCCGATTAAAAGTCTGCAGTCTGCGGGGTCCCTAAACGATATATGCGACAATGTGGTGCAGCACAGTTCTTGAATGAAAGAATTTGGACCAAGGATTGGTACCACAATCGGTCTCATTTTCCCATTTCGGTTTAATGAAAGAACTTTTCGAATTTTGAGCCTAAATTGGTCTCCAACGATAGGGTTCTGCTCCCTGATGACGAATCCGTGGTCAAATTTAATCCGGTCCGTGGGACCGTCCCCGGCCATAAACACGATAACTTTCTAAGGAATTGTCCTTGAGACTTGAGATTTTCAGGGCAAGTTTGGTTTCCAAATGCCACAATTAAGTTCGTTAATCAGCCAAAACATACAAGGTGTCCCATAAAATATGACCATTCCGAATTTTTGTTGCTTAATATTTCAGACAAAACGAAACCAATTGGAATGAATTTCTCGACCACGTGCAAAATGCTCACAGTAAGCCTCATGCGAAATATTGAAAGAAAGAATCATTATATGTCATAACAAGATATCCAAGAATCGCATCATCTGAAGCATATAGTTCAATTTTCTTTTAATTATTGATTTTTACATATTTCATTTTTTAATATAATAATTTCCATAATATGAATCTGATCATCCTGAGATTTTGCATTCATTTACTAAGCATGAATCTCAAGTACTATACAAAATTTTGAGGTAATAGCATTATTTCTCCACCAATGAATGTTCGCTCAAAGCATCTGCTTAAGGTTTTTTTATATATCTCGGATTTTACTCTCCATAATTCAGGAAGATCTTTCACCCAATCAAAGAAATCTACCCAAACTTGAATGTTTGGAATTTTGCTCATATTTTCTAGTTAAATTACTACCTTTCCTCGAATATTTACGATTGATTTTGAATACGCTATGAGATGTTCACTCTACAAGGTAGAATTCCAACTGGTGTTGTCAACCTAGTTGATGACTACCATACAGACGCTCCAATATAGTCGTCAACATCGGGCTCCGCCCACCAAATATCAAACCGATTTGATCTCGCATCAACTTAGTCTTCAACCTGGAATATCAACCACCAACCAGCCTACAGACGTTCAACTTGGTCGTCAACATGCCGTGTTTACAACTTAGTCTTCAACTAGGTTGATCGTCTGTAGGCCCCTTTACACTTTAAAGACAGATACTACAGCTCCGCAGTTCTTGTACACGCCACTGATGTTAATAAAAAAAATCACCAAGCTACTAACCTTGTATAGATGGCATCAAATTTGTACTGTTTGCTCTCAATGAGTCATACTGGTTGGATTGTTGAGTTTCCAGTGGATTCCTCCATGTAGTGGTTGGAACATTATTCAATAAACTTGAACTAATATTTGGAGATTCATGATTGCAGCCCATTGAAAAAAAGCTGTTCACTGAGTCATTCTGATGTTCCTGCCAAGACTGTTGTTGAATATTGCTGCCATTAGGCCAGCTGTCAACGGGTTTAGAACCAATAGGACCTAGGGGTGTCGTAGTTTGATTATGTGTATCAACATATAACGATGTTTGATTCATAATATTTCCAAGTCGACTATTGGATAAACTATCATTCCTAGCAACAACATCACTGAATGTTGCACGGTTTTCAGTCCATACTCTAGTTGGTGTTGGTATCGCCAGATTGGAGAGAAGATTTGGACTTTCTGGAGATTTTGTACTGGGTTTTTCAATGATTTTTTTTGACGGTGTGTTTTTCTCTCTGTATTCCTTAGAATATCTCTTTCTTCCTTCTGTTTTGATACCATTTGTTTGATTTTTACTGTTATCTATGTGTTCTTTGGATTTCACTGCATTTTTGGGACATTTCTTTTTATCTATTCTAGTTTGAGCTGGTGAATGTTCTTTGAGAGTATCTTCTGATAACTTTTTACTATTAGATACAGGTTCTGATTTAGTCACTTTCTTCAAATTTAATTTTGAACATTTTTGGCTGCTGTCTCTCTCAGAAATATCATCTGCATTAGATTCTGTTGTTGAAGATGATGTTTCTTCTTCAGCTTGCGTTTTATTTATTTTTTTGAATCCAATTATTTTTTTATTTTCTTTGTTATGACTAGACTTCTTTTCATCTTCTTTATCTTTCTTATCCTCCGGATAAATTGTTTTTTGTTTAATGCTCTCAGTTACTTTTTTCGGAGCTTCAAGAAATTCAGAGCATTCATTATTGTTTTTTCTACCCAATTTCTTTTTTCCTTTCACCACTGCAGGTATTACTGCAGGATTTTGTTCTATATCTGTTCTTATTTTACATGTTTCAGTTTTAATACTACTTTTGGAATCATTTTGTGGAATATCCCCATTTGTTTCGGTTTTCATATTTTTCACTTCTTCCCGTACTTGTTGTCCAACTAACCTCAAATCTAAAACTGGTTGCACAGTTGGACTACTAGCAAGAATTACCTCAATCATTTGCCTCTTGATCTTTTCAGCATCAAAAATAGCTATAAATAATATGAATATTGATGTAACTGACATCAGAATGGCTGTGATATAGCCTAAATACCATTCCCAGAATGGTCTGGGTATCATACTGGAACATAAAGATATGTAATATGATGGAATGGTAGCTTGAAGTGTATAATTAATATTACTGTTACAGCTTGATTCTAGAATCAATGAACGAATAACTTTTGCCAGCGTAAAATCTGGAGTAAATTCTATATCTATCTTTCTTGTTCCGTTGGCTGGTAAAATGAATGGCATGCAGTTTAAAACTTTGAAACCATATCCTTCACAGGCTGCGTCATTAATGTAAAAGTTCCTTATAATTATGGGAATTTCACCAGTATTTCTTGCAGTGAAAGATCTCTTTATTGCAATATTTGGTTCGTGGTATCTAAAATGCCTATCTTTTTCACATTCTTTAACATGTTTTTCCGTAAATTCAAAAAGTAGAGGCTGTGTCGCCCCTGGTCTCCTATTTCCAAATCTGAAAATGGGTTCTGTACTCCTCCCTTTAAGTCTCAACACTTCCATAACAGTTAAATTATTCCTGAAGAAAAGGAGTGTAGAAAACTCTCCAACTTTTTCACCACGAAATCCTATTGAAAGTGTGTAGTTTTCACCTGGTTTTAAGATTAATGGTAATGTGGAAGAATGCAACTTCATATTAATTTTCTTCAAAAAGTTGTTTTGTTGGAACTCATGTTTTACAAAGAAAAAATTATCGGAATTAGAAGAAGGGAAATATTCAGGCAAACTTGCTGAAGGTAGACCCTCATATAGAAGGTCGATGTTCGGATATACCCTGTCCAAGAGAATCTGAATTATCAAAGTATTGCTTGATGGATTTTTAATTGTTATATTCCTATATGTTATGTTTCCAATTTGAGTTAGAGGAAATGAAATAATTGATTTATTATCCGGACCTGCATGAATCAAACTGGGCCAACTCATTTTAACCCTTGTTTTGAACATGTGACTTCTCACTTCCGATGTATCTAACCGAAGAGTTAGATTTTGCCATTTTCTCATTCCATTTGAGGTTATGTTCAGGAATCTATTATAAAACGTATTGAATAAATTGAGATCAAAGTTCACTACAGATTTTGGGAGCATAAGAGTTTTTAACCATTGATCTGTAAGAGAATTAAATCAATTAATAATTATTCTCAATATACTTTTGAGGAAATAGTTATTGAAATACCTACAGAGTCAAAATAGTTCTGATTTTTTATGGATATGAATAAAGAGCTATCACAATAATTATTAATTGCTTAATGGTAATTTATATTTGAATATTTGTTTTTAAGAACATGTTTTGAGAAAAAAGCGAACTCAGTGAAATTTTGTAAGGTAACTTGAATTTTCTCGTAATTGTGGTTATCTTTTGTCGTAAAGCGTACTTCTGTAAATATAACTTAATATTTATTAATGTGATTCAGAACTCACTATATAAGTCTTGATGTAATCCTGTGTAACATTCATTACCACAACCAATGTTGGGATTCAGGTAAAGATGACCAACAATTTTAGTTGTATGTGGCAAAATATGACCAGTATTCCTGCTGTGTAACCGTGGGTCGGGAGGTAAGCTAATAATATCCTTTATCATCATAGGTTCATTGAATGTAGAATAAACTTTGAGAGGATGAGAACATATTTTTCCCTAAAAAAGGATTGTGAATGAATTGTTGAATACTTGGAATATCTAACTCATTCTACTAATTGTGGAAGAATTTGCTACTTACAGGAAAGCATTGATCAAAAACCAAACGATCTGGACCAATTTCCAACTTTCCTGCCGCAACTTTGAATTGAACAGGAATAGATAGATTCTCATAATCTGTTTCTATCTGAATCTCTCCCCAAACATGGCCTTCATTATTGGCTGTTTGCACCACTAATTTTAATATTGCATACTCGCTTGGTTTCAGAGTGTTCTGAAAGAGAAAAACAAATTTTTAGAACAGATAATTACTATAACTATTTTTTTAATCTACCAAACTACAGTATACATATATAAAATTTTAAAATATTATTGAATATTTTTAATTTGTGTAATTTTATGTATTGGAATTGAATAAATACTCACGCAAGCATGTAGATTCTCAAATGAATGTTGGAAAAGTGCAGTCTTAGGATTTTCTTTGCCACATCCAACAATTGTGGTACTGGTGAGGGGAATGGAAGTTTTAATAGCTCTCACTTGAATATTCACTGGATTATCATTGAGGACCAAGAAGTTTACTTCTTTTTTCGTATTAAAACTTATCAAACCCACATCAAGCGAATAATCTTTACTCTTGAATGGTAAATACTGGAAAAAACAAAATAATCTTTCAGTGAAAATCATAGGCATGTAAAAGGTTGGAAAACTGTTGTTGATGATCATTTTGATGCAGAATCAATTTCCCTCCAATTATATGTAAAAAGAGTGTAACATGAAATATTCTCCTTCAACCTTTGATTGTTTTTATTTTGGCCACTTTTTTCTTCATTTGTGACCATTTTTTGTAGAAACCCAACCAATAAGGATATATAATATTCACATTGCCTTGCCTTTCAAAGTAACATACAAGTCGTGAAGTTCAAAATTCTATGCAAATCGAAAGAGCTGGCTGTAAACACGATGAATTCCGGAAAAAATAATTTCCAAACATGAAATTTTGAGGGTTGGTTTAAGGTTTGAAAAGAAAAGTTGAATGAATGGAAAGAAACTAATATATATATATATACTGGATATTCAAACTTAAGTTCGTTTTCCCAATATAAATTATTACAAAATTAATTACCAATTTTAGGGTTCCTCCATAGCTTAAAAATGGTATTGTAACTGTTGAGATATTGGAAACCACTTGAATCTGAGAATTTACTTGCAAATTCTCAAGCTTAACTCCTGGCCTAAGATCAGAGGAAAAAATAACAGCTTCTTCCTGCGACTTCAACGTGAGTGCTTTGAAATTATGTATCTGAAAAAGACAAAATTTTGAAATTTTTCATTCAATTCAATTTTGAAATTTTTCATTCAAAATTATTCATTCGATCTTACCCTGAAGTATTTTTTGACCTCCTCTCCCATGGTGAGATTTAAGATTTTTATGGGCGTTTTGAATTCATTTTTAATTTTAATATGCCGTAATGAATTTTTCGATTTTTCATTTGTGAAGTACTTTGTGGCCTGACTATCAAATACCAAACCTCCTTCAAGAGCAGTAAGATAATAGGGAATTTCAGCAGTACTTTTGCCATTCCTGTATTTGATCACAATTTTTCCAGTGAATTCTTGAAGTTTATATGCCTTTTTCCCTGGAAAATGAGGCACCCATGAATATTAAATTAATTTTCATAATTATAGAGACTGCCCAGTGACAGAATTAGGAATTCAAAGTCAAATAATGTATGCAATATACAGATTCGGAAATTCACATTGGAAACATACAATATTCAATGCATTAGACAGAGTATTTTGCCATCAAGCTGCACAGTGGGCAACTCACAGATTTACGTGCTATGTTTCGCTTTCGTTTGATGCGATGGATGGTCCAATGGACGAATAATATGTTTGTCTCTTTTAAATCGAGTAATATCGAATTATTTTTCATCCGTTCGTACCGCTGCGATAAGAACCGTCTCGGCAAAAGCGCCAAAAACAGATGTGTGTGGCGAAAAGCCGTCGGTACGCCTCGTAGGTAAAATATCTGCCGATGCTTGATTTTTGTCACGACAGTTCATCGGTTGTCGTGCCATACCGGGGGATTTCGTCGAGAATCGGCGGTTATTTTCCATTAGCGTAGTACCAGTGGCGTTTCTTTTTTCCTTTTTATTCAGCACTGAAACTGCGGCCGCCACTGCGAAGAGATGTTTCCTCTTCATGACGTGCTTATTCGCGAACTACAGCAAAATAACTGGTAGGATATACCGAAGTGTGTGGGCCAAGCTGTTCCGCGATATGACTCGGCGGTTCGAACCGAGGCGAGGAAAACGGATGAAAAATAACGATGTCTATGGCCGGCTTAAGGAACCATCAACTGTGCGCCACTCTGTATATTGGTCAAAAAATTTTTTGGCATTAAAAAAAACTAATTGCAATGAAAAGTACGAAAAAACTTTCAAGAAAACGAATTTTTGATATCCAAATCAAATTCGTTGACAACAGATCTAAGATAGAAAATTAGTGTGATTTTCATTCAATAACTTTGACTGTTTTTCACAAATATTGTTCTTAAATATTCTAACTTTCTAGTTATGACAATTACTCACAGTCTAACGTAAGATTGGCAACACTTGCACAACTGCCTTTGACTTTTCCAGTAGGAATGACAAGAGACGGTCCATATTCAACGTTGATAGCCTTCGATTTGACAGTTATACTCTGAATTTTCACAGGCTTCGTGAATGGATTATACAAACACAGCTGAATCCTTTTCGGTTCATCCATAGTTCCACCGATTCCAAAATCAACATAACCCTGTGGAGAAAATATTCCTCCCCGAGGACCTACTTCAACCTCCAGTGGAACAACTAGGATTTCCTCTGTAATATTCAATTTTATTCTACAAATGAATGTTAATTAGTGCAGATCGAACCAGGCTTTTTCTTGATAATCTATATTAGTAAAATAGAATAGAGTCAATTAAACTACATATTTATAATAGAGGAGTACTACAACATTGGCCAACTGCTGAAAATAGTCCGAAAAACACTTCCCTTCCATGCAATAATAGTATATCATGCAACAAGCGTATAATGATAGCTATTATGCACGAGGTGAAGTTTAGTTTAGTTACTCGCTACGAGCCGTGGGCGAGTGGCCTGAATCACAGAGCGAATTACAAGCAATTATACGCGAGTAGCATACTATACTTTATCCACGACTACTGAATATATTTCTTGAAGGTTTTAACATTTGGCGACAGTAAAAAAACCCTTCTATTACAAGTGTGAAAAAAGTCAAGTTGACACATGAGATATTTTTGGAGAATTTGTCATTGAATATTTCGTAATGAAAATTGCTTTGTAATAAAAGTAGATTAGGCCCTCGATTGACAAGGTATACCCATATTTGTTAGTTAAAGTACTCTAGAATACTGAAGGAATGTTATTTTAAAGAATAAATTTTAGAGCTAAATCTATGAAGCATCTGACAGCAGTTAATAATAACTCATTATTCACTTGTCATTAATGGGTAGATTATACATTATAGTCCTGGATAAAACAACTTTCATTTGAAGATTTAAACTTAATGAGTATATCTCGAAAATATAATATTAATGTCATTGGTGAAAATATAAGAATAAAAGATCTTCACAGATCTTTGTGACTTCTAATATTTTCAATATGCTTATTAAGATTTAAGGCTTTCGATTAAGAGTTCATTTATTGCATAAAGGAGGAAAGTGGATTAAATTCAATATCCCACTCATCCCTGTACTGAACAGCAGATTAACCACTGAAATATCTTTTCAATATCAATATGAACAGGTCAAGTTGAATTTGAAATATAATTGATCATTTTTGAAAATTTGAGAATGATTAGTGATTGATTTCTATTAAATATTGCTTAGACTGAAATGAGACCAGTTATAACTATAATCCGTTCACGAAAGTTTGAGCGCATAGTAGGCGTTTATTTATTTATCTAGAGTTGGCAGTATTTGCTGCCATAACGTAAAATAAAGTTAACGTTTCCTAATGTACCCAGCCTTGTCCAACGAGCTTGCGAGTTATCAGAGAACTCTATGTTATATTGACAACATTGCGTACCAATCTGACAAGAAAATAAACAACATAACCTAAAATTCCAAAACACAGTGGAATATGCCAAATTTCCATGGCCAACCGACGACTCAAACTTTCGTGAACGGACTATAGTTAAGCTAATAACAAAATAAATCGATATTCCTGCTCTCCTGGTTACCGAATTTTATTCAAACTGGATGGCGAGCTGTAAGTCAAGTTTAAGAAGAACTGGGGTGCAATATATCATGGGTCAAAGTGTTCAAGTATCATGCATCAAGTCTTATTAGACTTTGAGGTTGGGGATTTTTGACCAAATGATTTATTTTAATTAGTTTTGGATCATTGAAAGCATTACTTAAAACGTAAATCAAACATTGTGATGTATTTTCACAACATTTTTGATTATATATTATGAAAGTTATTTCACTAACCTCACATAAGCAGTATGGTTCTGTTCAACTTTAGCTGCAAACCTCACCCTTATAACTGCTTTTGTTTCAAACGGTGCAAGCTCCCAGATATTTTTTGGACCTTCTCTGTCTCCCGATGGGAGTTCTAAATGAAAGTCTCCACCACTTGTGTAGACCTCCAGAATCTTGAAAAAAGGTGATTAGGATTATATCAAATTCTCAATCAATGAAACTGCTAAAATGTGCTGTTGGAAATACATTATTTTAGAAATGCACATTAAGATCAATGATAGATTCCTGTCATCAAATAAAATGTTTTTTCGAAATACAGTGGAACTTCCCTATAACGAAAGCGCTAAATTCGCAAAAAAATTCATTAGAAAGAAATTTCGTTTTACAGAAAATTTTTTTCTATAGTCGGCAATGTCGCGGTCGACTTAACTGATAAATTCAAGTTTATATTTCAAACTTAAGCACTTCCTCTTAGACATTTTCGCACAACTTTTACACTAGCGTAATGGTTAGATTGAAACCAAACAGCCAGGGGTGTATGTAAAACTGTTTCAGAAGGATCTTTTTGCCCGCTGTAATGATTTAGTTAAAGGTCGGGATTTATTATGTACGCCCGGAAAAACCACCCTTATACCTTCTTACCAACACCCATTCAAAGGGTGATATTCTTTGAATATTTAGTTATAGACAGAATTTACTTCGTTTTAGAGCGTGTTTTCAACATGGAATTTGGATTCAAGGTGCAATGTCTTGTACGAAATTCGTTACACAGACTTTCGTTAAAGGGAAATTGCACTGTACCTTCTTTCTATAATTTACTATTGTGCAATAACAAATAACTATACGGTGTGTTTTCAAAGGTGAGGCTTTTTTGATAGGAAATTGAATTGATCAATAAAAGTTGAATTCTTTAAATTGTTTCAGTATACGTATAGTTTGGTGATTTTGATCAGGACTTCTGATGATATTTGGAGGCTTGTTTTTGCAAATTTGAATGTTTTTATGCATAGATAATAGAAAATTAGTGGAAATTGAAATATAATGATAGAGCATTCGCAAAATCTATAGAAAGCTTCACACAAAAACGTATTCAATTCAGAATAAGGTGACCGAAGCTAACAAAAATTGATTGATTTTCGTTTTCTGAATATATAGGAATTAAAGAGGAACCCTCACCTGTATTGGCTCAGAATGTGGATTGTGTAAGTATATCAAGGGTCCAAATGTTGCATTCACTGGTAACTTTATGTCCACTATTGGACGGAGAAAGTATGGACTGTAAATACTCACTCCTTTGACCTGAAATATATATAAATTTTATTAACTATTATTATTGGAAACTGAAAAATAGTCTTGAAACAGTGTTAATTTATTCTTTGAATTTGCTCCCTGAAGAACTATAATCCTCATAGTAACCAATCACAAAATTAATTCAAAATATTTATATATTTTATACATACATTGTATTTGAAGTGACCATTGGTAGTGTGAATAAAGAGGCAGCTCTCTATGTACCCTTCTTCTCTACCAAGAAATACAACATTGAAACTTGTATTTCCCATGGGAGGGATTTTCTACAAAAAAGAAATGTCTTTAAAATATTCAGTCTACATTGAAATACCTGTACCTTGTCATGAAAAAATGAGCTGTGGAAATGTATCGTACTTCCAGATATGGAAGTCATGTCAATACTTTTATTTGTATCATAATTGAATAAATGAACTTTTTTGATGTGAGGTACCCCCAATGGTCTAGAAAGAGAAAGTTATTAATAGGGGAAAGATGTAAAATGCAGGTATCATTCATACCTATGCCTGAAATCCAGTGTTGCTGGATCGAACTTAATCTGAAATTTCAAGTTATCCCCCGCATAATCAGTTCTGGAAGAAATAAACAAGTCCTTGAAATTTGAATGGACATCAACAAAACTGACATATGGTGAGAAAAACAG
Source organism: Propylea japonica (assembly GCA_013421045.1). Classification (NCBI taxonomy): domain Eukaryota; kingdom Metazoa; phylum Arthropoda; class Insecta; order Coleoptera; family Coccinellidae; genus Propylea; species Propylea japonica. Next base: position 34,105,030 of record CM024241.1, on the reverse strand, counting down.
GAGATATAAATAACTTGAGAGAATATCTTATCAGGTTTTTATCACATCTGTTGAATGCAATTCGTTCTGCAAATGCTCACCTTGCAATTTTTGGAATTGAAATATGATAACTTACCGTAAACCTGATGATATTTCCTGAAATCAAAAGGGACATATGAAAATATTGCACTTTTAATTCATAACAGATCCTTACCCTTTGAATGAAGGAAAAGTCATCGAAATACTTCTCGCTACTACTGATGTATCCTGAAAAAATATAATAGAATCGTGCTGCAATGCTTTTCAAAATATTTTATATTACCATGGTTGTTGTCCTGTGTTGTGAGATGCGTCTTCGTTATTGAATTAAGTAACCCCAAGGCGATAATATACCAAGATATCGAATACTTAGCCATTGTAACATTTACGTGGTTCTTTTCAAAAATAAAATACTTAAATAATATAACGTCGAGGTATTATAAACAATCCTCAATTTATGTCAGCTGCGAATGAAAATATAACCATACTCTGTCAGATTCGCATACCAGTCAGTTTGTGGTAGGTCGTATTGTGTGTTGCCTATCCTGGGAAATGTTGCTAAAATTATGCAACCCCAAAGTACAGTGACTGATAACCTTAGATTATTTACACCAAGATGGAGCAATCCCTTACTAGATGAACTGAATGTTTTGTTCCCATAATAAACACTGTTTGTTTACAAACAAAGTGTGTTGTCGTAAATAGAAGTCAGTGGCGTGGATCTAAAAATTTGTTAAGAATAGAAATAAATCCTTCAAAGGTTATCGAATCTTTAATTATTATTTCATTGGATGCATAATTAATGTCATTATTTTTATGAATTTTGTTGACCTTCCCGATGTTTTCATCTTATTCTAAATCATTGTTATACGCAGAATTTTTATAGTGCGGGCATATTTTCGATTCGAAAAAAATTCAATATGAAAAGAGATTTGAAATAGCAAATATGATATTCAAATATTGTTGTTCTGGTTTTAATAATTACAAATACCTATACAATTGAATGTTATATCATTATCAATGATCTTATTAACAATCCTATTATATCGAATACATCTATTCAGGTCACTTTTCAGTAAGGCTGCATGGTACGTTATTACCATACAAGACGATGCTGTATCTAAATTTGGATTTTAACACAGCTTGATATCTTGTTCTGAGTTGAGTCCAGATTTTTATTGGGGACCACCATGTTATTACAAATGGAGCTCATTTGACTGCAAAGGTTTGAAATTTAAGGATATTACACCTGAATACTATGTTAAATTGAATAACAAAAATAACAATAAATTTATTGATCCAGTTCGACATGAAAATGTATTAGATAGGTCAGTTTTACATCAAGTGTGAAGTATAATCATATCAGATCTCATTAATGCTGTAATAGGCCTTACTTACTTACTGAAACCTTGTCCATCCATTACCTGCACCTTTGAAGGCAAATGATAGTATGAATGTATAGTTTTGTTCCACTATATAAGATAGATGATTGGAATTTTGTTAGTTTTGCAATGGAATGGACGGGGCATCAGTATTTAAAGTGGAATAGCAATTGAAACTTGAAAGCCTGCATAATCAGGATTGATTATCAAGCAAGGATGTATTAATAACTTCCATAAAAAATAACATGTAACATAAAATAAATGATTTTTACAATAATGATTTGAAGAAATACGATAGGTAACTAAAATATACTGATAATCGATTCTTCAGAAATGTTTATAATAAAATAACTAAGAATCTACTACTGCTATTGTCCTTGGTAATTGAATCCAAACAGGATCGAAAAGTACACGATCAAAAAAGAGTGTTTTATACACCCTGATCACCCTAAAACTTAAAACTAACAATTGTAAAGATAAAAAAAACTTATTGATTCTGATACAAAATCAGATGTGTGAGCATGCTTCTTACTCGATTCACCACTTGATCGCTCATTTTTCTTGTCTCGTGGTGAATTCTTATAGTGAAATATCTTTTCAATATCAGTTTTATCAAAGGCAATTCATGACTTTCTAGAAACCCTTCATCAAATACATGATTGCCAAATGCATTTAAAACATCATCTGGTAAACAGACAATACAATTATGAATCAACTTATTGATTAAATTTTCAGATTTTGTACTCAAAATATTAGGGTTGTTAGAAATCATATATCTTATTGTTTTTCTGCTTGTGTGCATATCTTAATGACAAATTTGGATGCCTTGAATAAATTGCCATACGTTTTTCTTTTCTGTAGAAATGAATATGTTTCACAAGTCTCCAACATATCAAGACATTTTGAGCAAGTGATACATTTTTTCAATGACTTGACAACGAATCCTGCTATATAAATTAAAACATCCTGTATATATGAAGATAATTGCCATCCTGAAGAGCCAAAGTAATCATGATCATTTAACGCTGCACACAAATTTTTATACTCTTCAGTCTCCTCCAAGTCCTCCTTATGATCATTTATTGTTATTTTTTTATATGACGAAACATGAAGAATTGATGTATTGTCCAAATTAACAACATTTCCAGAATCAGCACCTCTCACTTCCCTTGCTATCAACAACTTTTTATATGCTGACTGAAATTGTCTGGCTGTGGGATTGTTGTTGTATCCATTCAGACTCCTGATAGCACCAAAAAATACCTCCAGATGGTCTTGAGAGAACTTATAGGTCAATAAAAAGTCTAATTTTTTGACACCACATACATTCTAAATATTTCCTCAAGACTCTCCATACATATTAAAAACCCTAGAAACCCTGTTTTCCTTCTTGAAGATAATACTGGTGTTCCATTCAGAGTCAGTTCCATGAAGTATTCTTTTGCTTCAGAAAACCTTTCCACGTATAAATCAATGTTTTCGAAAGACAATGCCCTCTTATATGTATATGGAGAGAATTTATTTCTTGAGTTCAAGATGTCAAATAAATCATTAACTAAGAGACAGAAATTTGCAGTCTCTTCAGCACCTTTAAAATTTGTCAATTTCAAATCAAACTCAAGGAATTTAAGAGCATCCGACACACTCCTGCTGAATGTCTGCGCAGCAATCTTCACTCTCATTTTTTCTTTCACAAAATGTAAATGACGTTTTCTTATCTTCGTTGCTGCATTCAATCCTTCTATGTCTTGAAGATTCACAAGTTCTTCAAGATAGGTCCATTTGATTAATTTATCATTTTTTGTTTTCAAAATCTTACTGTCTCCTAAACAATTTCTCAAGAGTTTGAGCATGTGACAAGGGTCAAGAAAAATTAATACCTTCTCTTTGGTGACTGGATGTTCGAAGTGAGTCTTCAATGATTGAGGATTCGAAAAATCAGCACCCAAATGACTCGCCATATTCAAATTCGAAGCTGCTCCATCAAAAGTAACAGAAGTTATTCTCAAATTTACTTCATTCAAAAACTCCAGACAGTTAATTACCAAATTGGCTCTTTCTCTGCTTGATAATCCATCTATCAAAAAATAGCCTACTGGAATTTTCCAGTGACCATTGATGCAGGTAACTAAAAACACAAGTGCTTCCTTAGCTTCTGGTAAAGTATCCACTTCAGGTTTTTCTCCAAAACTTATTGATCCATAAAATTTACCAGCAATGAATTCGATTTTTTTTCTAATAGCCATCTCGTCAATCACCAGATTGCAATAAATTTGTTCTCCCGCAGACTGCTGCACTTTGTTCTTCAATGCACTGAGGGCTTCAGTTGTGAAGCCAGGAGTTCCATCAATGGTCTGATACCACTTAGAAATAGTCTTTGGGTGTGGAAGTGAATTATTGAATTTTTCCCTAACATAATTATAGGCCCTAGGCGAGTAAAAATGTAATGATAGGGCAAATGCTCGTAGAGAAGGTGTAAATTTCTGATTTTTTGATCCCCTTATGAGTCTATTTACCATATCTCTACTAGGACCTGGTAACGATGCCTGAAATATTGAAAATAATTACATTCCACACATATATGCAAAGCTGAATCTTACTTACCTCTATATAATCTTGAGCATTATCGGATATAAGGTTCATTTCCCTCAAATTATTCAGTAGTCCTGAAATATCTGAAATTTTCTGTTGCAGTCTTCTGTTCTTCATCCTCAATGCTTTCAGTCTCTTTTTCTGTTCTGCAATTTTTCGTTTAGCAAGGGAGAAGGCAAATTTTCCTTGTTTTGGTGTCCTGAAATCTTCATCCGTTACATCACCAACAAAACATTTCTTTTTCTTGGCCTTGGTACAGAACTTTTAGCTTCAGAACTGAAATAAGATAATGAAGGTTTTATATAATGAACCAGAATATATTTTGCAATATTATAAATATAAAATTAAGTAAAACTTACGTAGTTGGATGTGCTACTGTTAATACTTCCGAGGATACCAAGTTGCTTGACGATTCTGAAGCTGTCATAGTACCGGACAATTCTGAAACTGTCAAAGCACCAGAGGATTCTGTATCGGTCAAAAAAGCAGATAAATCTGAAGCGGTTAATGTATCAGATAAATCTGAAGCAGTCAATGTAGCAGATAAATCTGAAGTAGTCAGTGTAGCAGACAAATCACTAGCTGTTGAAGTTCTGGATAGTTCAGAATTACTCAGTTTTGAGGATTCCCTGACACTACCTAGCTTATTAGTATCTAATGGTTCTGGAGTCACAGGCCTTTCATCTGGAGATGTGCTACTGGAACTGAAATTAGAAATATTATATTTAGAGAATGCAAATATTAGTGTCCTCCACAATAATTAATAAATTGATAACTGTATTTTGCGGGATAAGGACAAACTCTCAAAAGATCTTAAAGTATATTCAGCAACGTTTCGCAAACTCTCGTTTGCTTCATCAGGCCTAAAAATATTATGAAAATGTCATACAAAACATTTACAGTGAAAAAACCAATAAATACCTCTATACTATAAATAAGACATTCAGATGTAAAAACTTTAAAATATATATATTTAGATGTTCATATTATCCAAATCAAATTTGAATAAAACACCCTCATAATATTCAATAGACTTACCAATGAATCGATGACGAAATCCTGGACGGAATAGCTTCAGTTTTCAAAAATCTTTTTGCTGATTTATATAGGAAGTCTTCATCAGAAAAATGGTCAGAACAAACATATACCTCCTTCGCTAATTTTGTATTTCCCAAATTTAATTGATCCATCCATAATTTCCGTCTGGCATTATCACTAGGCATTCTATTAAAAGAAAATGCTTTTAAAATAAGTTTACAATATGCTTATATTGAGAGCTAGGTACTCCTAGCTACGCCTATGGTAAATTATTATTTGTTGTGTTTACTTACCGATGTATGGATCGCCCGCAGTCTTTACTGGTGCTTTTTTTACATATCACACAGGAATTAACCATTTTTCAGCTTAATACAGCAAATAATTATTGTACAACCTCGTTTTCACTACAAAAATCACTTGGTTAACTCAAAACGATAAGTTTGAACTTGTTCCACCTAAGCATCAGCTGTCAAAGAAGGCGGCCATAATGAAATTCATTCGCACGTCCAGGTCACGTGGTAGAAAGCCACCAATAGGGAGCTGCGGGAATGTGTTTTGATTTTGACGAAAATAATAAACATATTGCTATCTTATTTCGGCCACGTTTTCTCTCTCACTATGCTCTATCTTGGTGTAAATAATCTAAGCTGATAACGCAGAAAGTATCCAAAAATGATCAGGACCGGATTCAACTTGAAATTTCATTTTCGAAAACGTATTTTACTAATGGGTCGATTACATTGAGATACTTTACAAGCTGCTACAGAGGGAATTTAGTAGCTGATTGTAAATTCGTTCAGTGTAATCGTGTTCACAAGCCAACAATCTGATTGTAAAAAAATCTGCGACTAAAGTTGAAAGCTCGGCTACTTTAGGTACACGCTTATAAGTTTTAAATTTTTTCCCTGCAACTTGACCAAATGATTGTAAAAATGGGTTTTTCTGACTAAACTCTAAAAATGAAAATGATGGAAATTTCATGAAAGAAAATTAGATATTCAGATGATAGTCCGATTAATTCAAACTCTCAGTTGACAAGGCGTAGACAGAGGGGAAGTTTGGGGGTTCAAACTTTTTGAAATTATTTGTTTATACTCTTCTTGGTCATTGATAATTTGATTATTTGCTGTAAAATTCACATGGTTTTTTGGGTTTCATGAAGATTCTCTTCCAAGAATTAAGTTTGATTTTCATTCATTACAGTGAATGTGTTTTTTTTGCTGAAAATATGAATAGAATTAATTTCACTTCACTTACTGTGAAATCTTCAAATAACTGGTTGATTCTGAAATCTTCTGAACAAGTTTTTCGCAAACGTGTAAATCCTAAACCATTGTTGTTAAAATCGCATTTTGACAACGAGAAACAAGCTTCAAAATTTAAGCATAAAATATTGAATATCTCTAAAACATTCTAGTGGATTCATCACGAAATTTGTCACAAGAAAAGCATAGTATGTATGTATCATAGATGTTGGACAATGAGTTAAGACCCTGTATATCAACTCTACTGTACCTATGCTCATTAATTTTCATCTCAATCAACTTCAAGTTTCTGCCAATACTGATATTTCAATTGGCCGAATTTACATATTTGAAGTTAACATTGAAGGATTTAAATGAAATAAAATCGTATCAAATTTAGGAAAATAATGAATAAGAAATTAAAATTCGTGCTGTTATGCATGGGTAGCTCAATTCATTTTAATTATTATCGGAAATTCCACAGATCCATTTATAATGTGTTGATTCCATTTAAGATACATAAGCTCAACTTTCAGACATTGTAGACACAAGGACTCTGGGGAATTTCATTATTTTTGTTTTTCCGTCTGTTTTAATGTCTCCGTTAATTGATCATGAATTAATTATGTATGAATGCGCCTGATTTATGTCATGTTTCGAGTACCTGGGTATATGCGATTGATGAAATCAGAATAATCTTCACGATTATGTCGAGTAGGCAGACAGTATATTGTTGCTGTATTAAAATATATATTTCATACATTTGGAAAAAATAGTTATTTAATCAACTAGGTTATTAAAGACAGCGACTAATGGTCAAGATCATTAGATTAATAACCTAGGATAATAACTGACTTGATCACAAGATTTCAATTAATATGAATTGTGTATAAATTCTTGATTGAATTCATTTTTCTCATTCTTTTTTTTATTGTGATCGGCTCTAGGCCATGTACACAGATCTGGGTATCTACCGTTTTATTTCATACTTCTCAATCATACTACATTAATATTATTATTTAAACAATGTTGATATCTAGGACAATTTTTATTTCTGGACAAATAAATGGATAATAGGAATATGCAAGCTCAAATTATGTACAGTCCATTCACATCTTATTGAGCACAAAGGGGGCTATTGTTTATTAATCTGAAGTTGGCAGTATTTACTGTCATAACGTAAAATAAAATCAACGTCGCCTTATGTACCCGGCCTGTCCGACGATGTTGCGAGTTATCAGAGAACTTTATGCAAAATCGACAACATTGTATATCAATATTACAAGAAAATAAACAACATAACCTGAATTCTTAATATACACTGTGGAAAGTAGGCGTTTGTTTATTTATCTGAGATTGGCAGTATTTGCTGTCATAACAAAGTCAACGTTGCCGAATGTACCCGGCCTCGCCCCACGAGCTTTCGAGTTTAGATCAGAGAACTCCGCGATTTATGAAAGTTTTTCGTGGTATTGACAACATTGCGTATCAATCTAACAAGAAAATAAACAGCATAACCTAAAATTTTGATAGACACAGTGGAATATGCCAAATTGTCATGGCCAACCGACAGCCCAGTTTCGTGAATGGACTATAAATACATTCAGAGTAGCAGATATCTAAATCCTATCAGTGTAATATATCTCTTGAAGGCGTGAATGAACCCATTTATTCGTGTTTATCCTCTGACCTTACGTGAATAATGAAAATGTTAAATACCATGTAATTACCAGGAACCAGGAAGCTGTTTCGGATACACGTAAGGAAACAATACCGAGATGATAATTATGCGAATAAATGAATGTTTAATTTTTGATACCCAAATAAATGTGCACATACGAGGGTTTAACCACTTTTCCCGAGAAAAATTATACAGACACAAATTGTCGCTACCCTTAGACAAAGGAAAGTCTTTCCTTTGTCTAAGTCTCTACCTCTGCCAAGTCGAAGAACATTTGGACCTGTAAAAAACTCCTCATGGAATTGGCGAAGGTAAACCTCCTTTTACCAGAACATTGAGGAAAATAAGAAAACTGATGCCCATATGAAAAAAAATTAAAAAAAGCCCTGAGCAGGTGCTTTTGAGGTTTCGTTCATGGGTGGAGCAATAATGCTATTACCTCAAAATTCTGTATAGGACTTGAGATTCATGCTAAGTATATGAATGCGAAATCTCAGCTCGATTGGAATTATATTCTGGAAATTATTCAAAAAATTAAAAATGTAAAAATCAATAATTAAAAAATAAGAGTTCTATGCTATCTTCTTTAAATTTTTCTGTTAACACCATGGCCACAAAATCTGCATGTGGCTTATTATGAGCATCTTGCATGTGACCGCAAAATTTCATTTCAATTGGTTTCGTTTTGTCTGAGATATTGAGAAACAAAAATTTAGAATGACCATATTTATGGAACATTCTGTACGATTTGTCTGGTTAACAAACTTAACCGCGGCATGTACGAACCAAACTCACCTTGAGAAACACAAGTCTCTAGGACAATCCCTTCGAAAGTTATCGTGCTTACGGCCGAAATGCCCCACGGACAGAATTGAATTTGACCAGAAATTCGTCATCAGGGAGTCGAACACTATCGTTCGATTTCGCCTCAAAATTCGAAAGTAACACACATTTGGGCAAAACGATATAGCCCTCGTTTAAGTAAAACGAACGTTCAAAAAGGGTGAACACTATTTTAACCAGATCTGGTGCCGTATTCTCGAGAAGTGATAGTCCAAAACGTATACGAACTTCATTGCGCGGTGTGCATTTTTGCAGGTAAAACAGGGACGCGCGCAATGAAGTTCGTATACGTTTTCGAATATCACTTGTCGAGAATACGGCACCTGTACTGTGATCGTAGTCGTAGTCGTAGTCGTAATCCTATTGTGATTGTAATCGATCACAATCTTAATAATAATCATAATCATTATCACGAGTTTTGATGCACATGTAGGTATGATGTTCAATCAACCGATTGGACGGCATATCATCATTATTTGATTTCACTGAATGATTCACGATTCGAATAATAATCACTAAGTTTGAAGAAATTATCCACTCACTGATTATTCTACAACTGATATTCATCAGAAGTTGCCAATGATTTCAGTATTCCTGCATTGTTGACAATTTTGAGGGAAATTCGATATCTTATAGGCAGTTTAGTTTAGTTTAAAAAGGGGTTACAGTTCAATGCGACCTCAAGGTCTATTGTGCCCCCTTACAGAGCTGTTCTGACCACGCCCTTCACAGCTCGCCTTCCAGTTCTAGAGATCTGATGAAATCCAATATCTGTGAAGGCTTCAACGAGGATAGTTTATCACTCATACACTCCTTAGGCTCGCAATGCCAAAACATTCCGTGAATGGGGGTTTCTTTCTCCTCCCCACAGAACCTACACTCGTCAGTGTCCGATAATCCCATCCTCCACAGGTGCTTCCTGTGGCGACAGTGTCCTGTAAGAAATCCAGTGAGGAGGTGTAATTGTTTCTTACCAAGATCCAAAAGATACCTGCAGATATCCCTGGCGGAATCTCCCAGGGATGGATTATTCCACTAAGTTCCTTTGGAACTTTGAAACAGCAAGATCCAAAAGATATCTGCAGATATCTTTTGGATGTAATGATCCATCTCAGATTAAAAGAACTTATTTTTCTTGCCTACCTGATTGAGTTTGTTTCGGCATCTTTGAGTCGATGACGTAGGAGCTCAGTGCTTTGATAGCAGCTTGACTATCTGAGTGTATGGCTATATCGCACTGTACAAGTCGACCTATGTACTTTTCTAATTGAAAATAATTGGAATTCTCTTTTCTACCCTAAGGCCAGAAAGAAAACGTTGATCCGTGCTCCCTGCACGAAGAGGGAGTCTTACTGTTAACTTTTTCTGAGGAGTGAGGAAAATAAAAAAAAACACCCATATAAATATTACGACTAATCTATTGAAGAATACTCTATTCTGAACAATCACCAAAAAAAAAAACTGGTATCAGTTATGAATCTTGGAAAGAACTAAAGCTAACAAATGGGAGACTTGCCGTTCTACCTGGGAATACACCTAGTGTTCAATATGGGACAGTCCTACCTTTTCCCGTCCTTATTTTTTATTGACCTGGGAACAAACACAAACGTATGCTCTGCTTTTACACTCCCGAACACCACAATTCGCGAATTTAACTAAGCCTCCGCTCGACGTTTTCCTCGAACGCCCAAGTACCACCGATTTTTCCGACGTGACTCTAAACCCAAACTCTGACCACAACTCCCTGAGACTCTTCAATGAGCCTCCTAACCGTCACTGACTGACCTAAACTGACTCCTCCAACGAGCCCCCTAACCGTAACTCTTGACCGAAGACTTCCTCCCTGAGGAACCTTAACCGAGTACCGCTAAACGATAACTGACTCTTAAAACCTTTTTCAAAAACCTTCTAAGCTCTGTAGCGTCCCCCTGTAAGAATTGGAAGTGTCTAACTCGAAACTGTAGAACTGTATTTTATTTAGGGATCTACTTGATATTCGTAAAAAACTTGTATTTTAACAACTAATTTTTATTACTTCTTCAGACCGACATTTCTTATTACATCTGTCATCTGTCTTACACTAATTCATAGAATACTAAAAATGACATACATCAATACAATCATAGAATAGGATGAAGGCAGGTTTGTCAATGACAAAATATTATATAATTCTAACACCGTCCTCAAACCTGACTGCAAAGATTTAGCATTTTAACAAAATTATTAAACTTAACACAATCAAGACTCTTAGTCAATATATCTGCTATTTGTTCGTTAGTGTTAACATATGTAACTCTATAGTTTTTTTAGCTATTAAATCTATTACAAAATGATATTTCACTTCGATATGCTTACAATCTTCTGTTGTTTCGAAATTTTGAAGCAATTTGATGGTACTCTGATTGTCCTCATATGAGTTACCGGCGTATCATATTCAATTTCAAAATCATCAAGAATATTTACAATATACAAAAGTTCACAACATGCCATACATAATGCCATAAATTCAGATTCAGTGCTTGAAAGGGTAACAATTGACTGCTTTTTCGAAAGTCCAAGACACCAAATTATCAAAGAGTACAAAACAGTAACCACTTATGGACCTTCTGTCTTCAGTATCGTTAGCCCCAATCAGCATCTGTATATCCTACTATTTGTAAGAAGATGAATGAAATCTTAATTTATAATCCACAGTAAATCTCAAATATTTCAAAACTCTCAATAAATAATTGAAATGTTCATCCGTTGCATTTTCTTGAAATTTAGAAAAATATCCAACACAAAAAACATATATCAGGCCTACTTCCCATCATTATGTACATTAATGAACCTAATAGTTCTCTATAGGGCAAGTTAGTTTTGAGTTCACTGTCACAATTCCTTTTTAAATTTAGGTTCTTCTCAATAGGGTTTTTATAAGGTTTACAATTTTCAACATTGAATCTTTTCAACACATTTCTGATTGCTGAACTCTGATCAACAGTAATGATCTTTCTATGAAAATCTCTTTCCACATGAATGCCTAAGAAAACCCCATATCACCCAAATCTTTCATTCTAAAGCTACTACATAGATTTGTTTTTACATAAGTGAGAAAATTTATCATTGCATGCCAACAAAATATCATCTACATAGAGCAAAAGATAGCATCGAATGTTCCGTTTAATATATGTGAACAAGCAAAAGTCTGATTTAGACCGCCT